>CAVNVB010000003.1:0-2500 GCA_963691665.1 Clepsis dumicolana
AAGGCAGACATTTGAAAGATGCGTCGCCGGTACTGGACCGTGCGATCTGCAAAAGTTATCCAGATTCATCAAAATGTTACGACTTCGGACGCGAGGCCCTCCGCCGATTGGTTTTGATCTAATAAAAGCACTCATCCCATCACTGGTCAGAGTTCTGATTGCATGTATTAGCTCTAGAATTACCACAGTTATCCAAGTAACTGAGCAAGATCTAAGGAACCAAAACTGATATATTGAGCCATTCGCGGTATCGCCTTAATACGGCTTGCACTGAGACATGCATGGCTTAATCTTTGAGACAAGCATATAACTACTGGCAGGATCAACCAGGGAGCTGTCGTTTAGAACGATCAACGTTACGTTGTATCGTTACGAAAACGCGCTTCTACGAGCGCGACGTAGCCGCGCGTCTCTCTTCACTTGTCCGAGAGCGCGCGCGACGTGCCGTTTATTATTTTTCGTTGGAAATTAAACTTAAAGTCGTTTTTCCACTCGTTACGAGCGCGCGTTACGAGCGCCCAAATATGAACATTCTTCTACGACCAGGCACAAAATAATCACTGCACGTCCTCCGTGGGACGATACCGGGTGTATCACCTCTAACACTGTCGCGCAAAGTGTGCACAAAACGCCCGGCGACAGGGAGCGCCATCACCCGCAGCCGTTTTAGTGACGGCGACAAAAACGAGATAAGAGTCGCGAACGATCTCCTCCTTATATCTCTCTCTCTGCGCGCGCTCTTCTGCCACCCCCCAAACACCAAACAAACAAACGCTACCCTCTGGTCGTACCAAAGGCAGTATTTTTTGAGAGAGTGAGAGATGACAAGAATAACAAACGCGCATGTATATATTTTCGCTGATAAGTCTGTCACACTGCTGCTCTAAAAAAAACAACAACGTCTCTCAGCTCGCATTACAACAGGCCACAGCACGCAAACGACGAACGCACAATCAAGTGCGCATCGCTCGCGTCCACCGCCATAGGGATCGACGGAGGCGACGCGTTACGCGTGGCGGCCGCGGCCGTGGCCGTGGCCGTAAATCAAAATCAAAAATACATTCCCCTACAGGTCCCCTTTGGCATGTTTTTGACTGTCCGAAATTTACTTCGCATGTACATGCGAGCGAGCGAAGCGAGCGAGCAAGACCAGTCTGAGCAGAAGCGACTCGGATAGGTTAGGTTCAGAAGGCTAAGGCGGGAGCGAAGCGGAGCGTAGCTCCCGCCTTAGCCATCGGTGTTAGGTTTTTTTTTTTTAATAGCCCGGATAACTAGATAGTTTATTTTTAATTTTTTTATTGTTTTGAATTTTTCGTTTTTTCATTTAGTCGCATATCTTGCGTTACTACATTACCACAATTTATTTAAAGCGATTCACAGGAAAAAAACCCTTTCCTGTGTCATCTCCGCATCTTCCATCTCGTTCCTCACTCATCTTCCCAGCTTAGTGAAGAATGTCAGAGGTGACATTCAAAATGCCTTTCATTGTCTGTAAGTAATAAACAAAGATATTATAACAAAGATAACTAAGTAATTAAAAGTGTTATTGTGTGTGTTGCGTTTTTCGTTTTTTATTAAACTCCCCTTTTTATAACGCGAATCGTCTTTCGATGTCGGCTCTTCCTATCATTGCGAAGCAAAATTCGCCAAGCGTTGGATTGTTCACCCACCAAAAGGGAACGTGAGCTGGGTAATACTGCTCAGTACGAGAGGAACGCGAACCGGTACTGTGTATCAGGAATCCTGAATCAAATTTATAACATTTAGTAGGTATGGGCCCGAATAGCAAATAAATATTTTATATCTCAAAAATTACTTAGGTACTTATTTCACCTACTGAAGAATAATTTTATTAAATATTTTTTTTTTTTTTGTATTGTTTTGAATTATTATTATTTTTATACAAAACAGTACGAAAAGAACGATTTTTTTTCCGGGCTATTAAAAAAAAAACCTAACACCGACGGCTAAGGCGGGAGCTACGCTCCGCTTCGCTCCCGCCTTAGCCTTCTGAACCTAACCTATCCGAGTCGCTTCTGCTCAGACTAGTCTTGCTCGCTCGCTCGCACGCACGCATAATTATGTATTTCTGGGTAGTTTGATGCAATACTAACCTAACCTTATCACCACCAACAAGTTTACCTACCCATGGATACGCAATTCTAACTTAAGCCACACATTGAAAGTGTAAAAAAATAATAATTTGCATCTGGTATAATGACGGTTCCGCCGGGCGAGAGTGCCGTGCTGGCTGTTTCGCATAACGCTGTCACTATTGGAGTCAAAGGTTAGTCTGATTTTGTTTTTATGACTTATTTTATTAACGGTCAGAGATGTGAGTAGGAGGCGAATTAGCTTCCATTTGTGACCTTTGAGTACCGATACGCTATTTTCTAAATGAATGTTCAAACGGCCTTTTTCGTTGTTCGTTCGTTTCCAGATAACATTGTGGTTAAATGAATCTGTGGCGTAGTAAAGTTATGGAAAACAAAATTAATAA
>CAVNVB010000004.1:0-15368 GCA_963691665.1 Clepsis dumicolana
TAACTTGTTCATTAATAATAGACCCCATGTTGTTGTACCTAATTATTTCCAATTGTTCTAAAACCGATAGCCGCAAACCCTTATCACAATAATGTAAAATTTCGTACGTATCTGAGTCTAACAACGAATGATTCGTTTCTAATAAATGCTTGGCAAAGTTTGATTTCTCTTGTGGCGACTGTAGTCAAGTATACATTGGACAAACCGGTCGAAGCTTTGATACTAGATTTAAAGAGCATGTCTCGTCATATAGGCATGATCATCCAGAGAAATCAAACTTTGCCAAGCATTTATTAGAAACGAATCATTCGTTGTTAGACTCAGATACGTACGAAATTTTACATTATTGTGATAAGGGTTTGCGGCTATCGGTTTTAGAACAATTGGAAATAATTAGGTACAACAACATGGGGTCTATTATTAATGAACAAGTTAATTTGGTTTCTTCGCCTTTGTTACGACTTGGTTCTAATTTTAATAATGTGTCATAGTAATAATGAGAACATGACTTCTCTTTTTACCGTACTCGGTTAAAAATAACGGGGTACCTGGCGTAGATTAAAAATAAAAATAAAAAGGGTAGTTTGGAATTCATTTCTTAAAAAAGGGTAGTTTAGGACTTACATAAAAGGGTAGTTTGGAATTTATAAAATATTAGTGGGTACGTTGGTTTTGTCATTAACTAAGTTGAGTACATGGTTTACATATGTCAGTAGTGGAAGTGGTGGCATGTTGAGCGGTTGTTGTTGTGCTTCGTAAATGGCCTCGTGGAGAGTGCCGAAACGCGTCAGCGTTTAGTATAGTGGTGGTGGTGATAGTTGGGTCTGTGTGGCATGTGTTGATTCGTGTAGCAGTGGAGGTGGAGGTGTTGCATGGAAACATACATTTGCCGCACAGATATAACTATTTGTCATTAGTGGTCGCGGGTGAGCAAAGTAATTGTTTTTTAGTTCATAAAATACATATCGTTTTAACGTGTAACTTTGCTGTCAACGCATAGCTGCATAGGCATACGCATATAATACGCATTCGCCATTATACACTTGCTTGCAGCCTACATACAAAACTGCGATATACTGTTGTGCGGATTTGTATGTAGACTACAAGCAAGCGTACAGCAAGCGTACAATGACAAATACGCGTCGTGGACTGTAGGCCTAAGGGTTAGGTGTAGATACGCATGCTTGCAGCCTACATACAAAACTGCGATATACTGTTGCGCGGATTTGTATGTAGACTACAAGCAAGCGTACAGCAAGCGTACAATGACAAATACGCATCGTGGACAGTAGGCCTAAGGGTTAGGTGTAGATACGCATGCTTGCAGCCTACATACAAAACTGCGATATACTGTTGCGCGGATTTGTAAGTAGGCTGCAAGCAAGCGTACAGCAAGCGTACAAATGACGAATACGCGTATGCAGCTACGCGTCGTGGACGGTAGGCCTTATGTCTATGACCCTTTTTTTTTCTAAAACTATATTTTTATAGTCGCAGGAGATATTCAGGCCAGTACTCCAACAATTATACAGCAAAGCTTGCTACCAAAAAATTACCTAAACACGAAAATTACGGGGCGATTGTCATTAAAAGCCAATTTTATTGCTACTGTGTAATTTTTTATTATGAATTGTTTTTTTATGTCTGTGAGCCTTTTGCAGTAGCAATAAAATAATTCAATTTAATTTATTCTTGAACGATGACGAAATTCAAACAAAAAAAACCGTGCGTACAAACGAAAAAGAAGAAAAATAGCTAGCGACAAAAACATGCATAAATTCAACTTTTTAACGGACTGTGCTATTTGTGGCAGTCTTTAGCTACAAACCTGTCAATCTAGTTCTTAGTTTAGCCGTTCTTACATAGATATCAAAAGTTAAGTATGCACTCAAACTAGAGAAATTGACCGTCTGGCATTTCTTATTTTAATCCGTTACCGAAAATTTTGAATGTGGTAGAGACTAGGAGAGGAAAAATTGTGGGCCATTTGATACGACACGACGATCTGATACTGAAAATTATAGAAGGAAAGATAGAAGGAAAGAGAGGAAGGGGAAGGCCGAGGATAGAGTATTTAGATCAAATAAAAAAGAAGATAGACGTTGTGTCGTATCGAGAGGTGAAAGAACTTGCATTGGAAAGAACGGACTGGAGACAACTGCATCGACAAGAGTAGCACTCTTAAATAAGATGATGACCGAAAACTATTAAATGAAACTTTATTAGGTGGGTTTGAACTCTGACCTTTGTTAATCTTGATCAATGCAATTTGATGTCTACGGGATTTACTAGGCAAGTACTTAGTATTTTTTTTTGTCATGGTATTCTTAACTAGGTATAATGAAATGGAATGGAATTGATTTCAACGCAAGAGTGGTGTTATAAGTTTGACCTTTGTGTGAGCCTAAACCGATTTGGAGTTTTGGAAGCATTTTTTATTTAAAAAGCAGGTTTTAAACTAGGTTCCATAGAAATTGGTTTAGATGCTTAATGCATTTTGAAATTAAAATGTCTGGGGTTTTACAACTTTTCTAAGTTGGTTAGGTTAGGTTATACAGATTAGAAGTCATATACTCGCACTATACCTAGGATCAATTCCTTCTTTTATTATTTAATATAGCTTATAAAAAACTGACCAGCGATTGTCTCCTATCTCACCTGATAAGACCGAAGATGTAACTCACTGGTTCAGTAGGCCGAGCACGAGTTTTCGAATCCTGCCCCCCGACTACGAAGTGCAAAATTCGAACTTCGTATCGTGCCGTCCCTCTCAAGCTAATAATATTTTACACGAGAGTGAGCGGAAAGATACGATATGAACTTCGATTTTCGAATTTCGAAGTCGGGGGGCTGCGTAACGTTACGTTATCTTATCGAAATCGAGAAACTCTAAAAGTTCCAAACACGCTCACGGGCGGGCGCTGTCCCAAACGTCATACAAATTTCTCGGTAACGTTACTACTTGATTACGTATAATAATAATAAGATTGAAATTTCAGTATACAAGCAAAGTAGTTCTAACCTTTTTTGTAAGTAACTGGTTGGCGGTTACGAGAACACACACAAAAGCAGATGATACCATTATTATAATGCTGCTAATTGAATCGGCTCACTTCAAAAAGTTTAAACTATACCTATTTGTCTGAAGGTATGTAAGCTACAGACGTGGGTACTCCCGGCTTTTATCTCAAATACCAGTAAAAAGATGAAAGGCTAATTTCTGACCTGTGATAAATCACTTAGCAAAATAAGCTATCATGCTGTGAACCAGCGGTGTATCTGATTGACTTTCTTACTACTTTCTCTTGGTTCGTTGAATAATGACTTGAATTTAACACGTGTAGGTACGTACTCGTAACGTTGAATAATGGGAGAATTATTTGCTCTGCCGAGGCATGTTTGTACAATAATTTAACGCAGATACAAGTGCTTATACCAGACTACTTATCTAAAGTAATACTTGCATCGTTTGAAATCATTAATAAAATTATAGGGCACGAGTATTTGTATTATTGTAGTTATACTAAATAGTAGTAATAAAAGTGCGTATAATTCGTAATAAATGGACTCTTCTCTTGACCTCGACTTTGCACGAAACTTTTATGAGTCTATATATGCAACTGTGCCGACTTTTAAGGTCAAAGACTTAGCGTTTTAGATTTATAACGACTCAATCCTACTATTAAAGCCAGTGCAAATCGAACAATGAACTCGACACAAAGTTGTGAAAGGAAACTGTTAAAAAAATACGATGACTATCCGATCGCTAAGTTACATACTCATCATCATGCACTCAGTGCATCTTTACTGTTACAAGAAGTATCTTAAGCATAATCTCACAGGTGAAAGCTCTCATAAACCACAAATAGCACAGCATAAAGGTGATTACAGGTTACACAATCAGTTACGACATACGTCCGATGAAAGGCAGCCTCGCAGTGTCGGCTTTGGCGACGACACTCGGCGCTCCGAGCACGACTATCGCGATCGCGTCAAAGAAGCTCGAATGGGGCCCTATGACCACCACGGGGGCGTCACGGGGGTTGCTCGGCGTGTACTGTTTGCCGACGATTTTGACGCGGTGGAAACCAGCGACCACGACCACCAGCCGCATTAGGGATAGGATCGAGAATCGGAGCTTGCTGAAAGAAAGTAATGTTCATTTGGTTGGGAATATTGGGGAGCTGAAAGAGAATTATTTTTGTCCATTTCATAGAGTAATGTTATGGGATACCGTCAGGCGCGTCGTTTTTCTGATCGGTTCCTTATTCGCTGTTTCTTCCGGGTCAATCAGAAATATGCGACGAAAGACAAACGAGAAAATGGCAAGTGCTTGCTTCCCTGGTAACAAGTAGTTCTGGCAAATAGTGATATGTCAAAAGAGCAAGTCAATAGGCTGGAGATGGTGATGACGTGAATACGACTCTGTCGCCAAAGGCAAAAAAGCGCATTCAAGTATTTTTCACAACTTCTCCAATGATGACTATCGCGAATTAAAAATCCCTCAGATTAATGAAGGCAATAGATGGAAGGTAAACTTATGGCCGTATAGTTATACCCTTCGCTCATGTAACTAATGCCCTTTGTTAAAAAGAGACAACTGTATGCTCCGATTTCAAGAGTCGTACCGTTGATCTGTAGTGTGCGTCAGTATTTGAATGTGTGAGAGAGTGCCTTTGATGACAACTATAACCCGATCTCATTCAGTGACACTTTATTTGAATGATTACCTAGAGACGACCGATGCTTCTATTTTTTATCGGGTAAATTGGCTACAGTATTGACCAATGGGCATCTGGCTACAGGCTGTGTTGTACTCAAATAAAAATCTGCTTACATGGGGTCTGTGATGTCTGTGAAAAACCCACTGGGATCACTAGAATCGAGTGTGGTCTATCTGTCAAATTCCACCATAGGCACAATAGGGTCAATCAACTCTTAAGTATTGCTCGTTGCCATGCCGACGTCCCCTCCGTCACACATTAAAAGTATGATTTTCTAGGGTACAAATCCACTACATTAGAAGTTGTAACAGTTATAAGCCTATACCTTCATGCCTTATCCCCTAAACATGCTGGTAGTATACATGACAACCATTTTTCTAAGCACCTGTATCACTGTTGTCTCCTGTGTGACGGGACAGAATATAACACTAAAAAGTTGATTGACCCAGTAGCTTGTCTCTCATTTTGCGAGAATGACAACTAGACTTCACTTGTGTTAGCTTCCTTAAAATTAATAGGATAATTTCATAACAGTTTATATTCAATTTAATATACTCATTTGTTATTAATAAATAAATGGGCGATGTATTGTCTTCGCTCCGTGCACAGACATCATTAATCTGAGGCTCCGTGCTGCCCGTCATATTTGAATGCAGAGAGAGAGGGAGAGGTAGACTGGGGCGGAGAAAACGAAGAGGAGCGAGAGAGAAGGACGCCGGCACTGTTTTGGAGGGAAACGTTATAGAGAAGCTTAAGGATTTTTGGGTGATAAAAACCTGTAAAATAACAGTTTTAAATGATTCGCGGTTTTTTGCATTAGAAATAACGAAAACGGGATGTTGACCGCGATTACCTTATAGGTTTGATGAGCTCCCGATATTTTGATGCAGTTGCATGCATCATGATCATGGAGTTTGCCCGTGTTAACTATTAACTAACTGACTTGTAAAATACCATATAGAAGTACGACAAATAAACCAATGTAATTAATAGCCATAATTACATGGTTTTATTGGTATTACGTAAGTAAGGTAGGTAAATCTTACACTTGACATAGCGATCCTAGCAACTGTGCGTAGCTGTATAATGACAGTAAAACTTTCTGTCAGAATTACTGTTAATTAAGACGAGTTTTTCCATCAACGTTACAAACTGCCAGCTAGTTAATGATCTCTTTGTTGTGTCTACGATGTTTTTTTCTCAAAACGGGGACAACATCTTGTTTATTTGTAACCTGTAAATAGCGTTTTCTTTTTCTTAAACGCCATGTTTGTTTATCTTTTCTTTGAACTCGCTAATTAACTTTTTTATTCATCAGGTTTTTTAATAAAACATAGCTGTTTTTTCTACAAATAAAACTTGATATTTCGATTACCCATTTTGCTATTTTCTGTGATCTACGTACATCTATGTAATAATACTTGTGGAAGAGTTTTAATACTTAATATATCTAATATTTATATGTTTCTGTTGACTTATGTATTTGGTAATGTTAATGTAAATACCTGTGTGTCACAAATAAAATAACTCTTTTAAATCTACATATTCTATTCATTGCGATCATTACTTCTTGTAATTACATATCAATGGTACTCTGACTCAACCTCGAATCATAAACTTTGGCGAAATTGGAATAACCACCTTAGGTTCGCGGTCTAGAGTTGTTATTCCAAATTCGTCAGTTTATATAGGTACGAGGTTGAGTCACAGTACCGTCGATATATCACTCTTTCGCTAATAAAAACAAATGAAAAGATTTCACTGTACTTATAAAATGTCTAAGTCAATGACAGTAAAGTTCTACGAGTTATGTAGACATAGAGCCAAATGTAAAGCTAGTAACATTGTCCTCATTTTTCTGTTCATTCATTGTTTTTTGTCAAGTTTTATTCAAAATTTTTGACAAGGACTTCACTTTGGCGTGACGAAATACTCTATTGTACCTCGCTTCACGTTAGCAAATTCACCTATTTTTTAGGTTTTGTACACAAATAAAGTGTCACTGCCACAACTGCCGCGCCTTATCAAGTCATCAGATGACAAAAATTTAATAACACTAAACAAAACAGAGGCCCAAGTACGAATATTCGAATCCTGCGTAACGTAATCGAGTAGTAAACGTTATCGTTAAATTTGTATGACGTTTGGAACAGCGCCCGCTCGTGAGCGTATTTGGAGCTAAAATTCAGTGCCCTAAGCACGACTTGTCGAATCCTGCGTCACGTAAAATCGAATAGTAAACTATAACGAGTTTGTATGACGTTTGGAACAGCGCCCGCCCGTGAGCGTATTTGGAACTAAAATTTAGTATGAGATTTCTCGATCTCGATACGATAACCGTAACGTAACGCAGGATTCGACAAGTCGTGCTTAGGGCACAGTATGAGGTTTCTCGATTTCGATACGATAACGTAACGTTACGCAGGATTCGTAAACTTCGTGCTCGGCCTATTGGTATTATTATTCAGACATTGACTGTATCTTAGTCTACAAATAAAGGTTATTTAGTAAAAAATGACGGTAATAAAATTAGACCTACAATATTACACCTTACGTTTACCTCTTGTCTGATTCACAAAAAACACATAAACTAGGTAAGTATGCATTTTACTCCTGGATCAGTGCCCTAAGCACGACTTGTCGAATCCTGCATTACGTTACGGTTATCGTATCGAGATCGAGAAATCTCATACTAAATTTTAAATCCAAATGCGCTCACGGGCGGGCGCTGTTCCAAACGTCATACAAACTCGTTATAGTTTACTATTCGATTTTACGTGACGCAGGATTCGACAAGTCGTGCTTAGGGCACAGATTTCAAATAAAGAACTCTACCAGTTGCCCAAAGGAAAGTCGGTGCACGCGCACCAGCCGTTTAACGGATCTGTCGACTGATGAATCTTTAGATTACCATCAAACACTGACTAAGTTTACTTAAGAAATGTATTTTGGGAAGCAATGTACACAGTCGAATTTTACTACATTTTCGGGGTCAAGTAACATCTGCCTATTTCTTTAATTTTGCCAGAGTTAAAGTTTTTTTTTTGATAATGTTCTTATTTTTAGTGGGACTACTAAATGTGCTATAAAAAGCCCACGTTGCTTACGTAATGAGCGGAACTGTATTTAAAAATTAAGAGTATTTGATTCGCAGCATATCTTAACTAAAAATATTACATATGTATTATACAACCCGTTTCAGAACTGACCATTGCGTACTTTGGATTGGCATCTGTAGTAAAAAATCTATGTACTTTATTTATTAAAATTTTGAGACTCATCATTAACTATGGTTACTGTGACACTACATTAATCATTAAAATGGCTAAAATAAGAAATCTACAGTTGATCTTAACATCATTTATAAAAATTACCAAAAAAAATTATTATGCGTTGCGTATCTGAGTGTGTTTTCTCTTGCATATAATTACCTACCAGATATTATCAGCGCACTTGACGTATCGAATGTTTAATAATGCCAATAATGCTTTCTCCCTTTTATCGAGAGATGATGAATGGTCCAGATTTGAATTATAACGGGAGCAAGTACATTGTGATTAAAATTTTCGACCCGCTTGCACTTGTATTAAGGAGTTATTCATTAATAAGAGACGCATAGTAACCTCTTTAAGGTTTGTAGAGATATTTTGTAAGTTGGTATAAACAGAATATCACTGAGCCGAGTCGTGTGTTTCGGACTTTTGATGAAGCTAATATGTGTTGCCTAAAGGTAAAACGGATTTTTGTGGTCATTTATGCTCTGATTCGCACATTTTGTCAATGCATTATTGTTGAACAGACATTATGGACGCTTAAAAGATAGTTTCGGATTCGGTTTAAGTTTAAGTATTAGCATTAGGTACCTTATTCGAAAAAAATAAGAGAAGCCTTACTGTTATCGCCAATAAAGTAAATTAAGTCATTACTTTCGTTTCAAACTCATGTAGAAAAGTGAAGTTAAAATATTTTTTTATTGGTTAAAATAACAAAAGTAGGTGGTTACATTTTGTATCTTGTCACTCACTCACATAGCCATTCTAGGTATATCTTAAAACAGATTACTCAACCTTTGTTTAGTTTAAGTAGTTTAATATCAGAAAGTTTGTGCCGCTTTAGCTCTAGCTGTTAAGATACAGATTTGTTGTTAATGATTAAATAAATAAATTTGTATAAAACAGCGATCAAGTCGGTTAATAAAAATTCATACGTACATGTAAGTAATAAAAGTTAAGCTTAAGGGCAATACTTAAAGTAAGTATTTGTACCGTAGATACATTTATATCAAGATAACGGTGTAACGGTAAGATCGGCGAAGTACAACATTAGACATTAAAGTCACGTTGACCTCTTGTGGTAGATTTTTGCGTTTTATGTGTTTTTGTTAGGAGACAAATTAGTAATTTAATTCGCATGATCTTGTTAACGTGAATCAATTGAATAAGCATAAATAATAATATTAGAATATATTTAAAGTAAAAGTACAAGGAGATGACAGAGTTGTTAGAAAAATTAGAATAAGGTTGCTAGGATACCTAAAGACCATAAACTATACACGAAGTGTGCAACCTTCTTAACATCCACTTATCTCTTTTTCTCTTTATAGCGATAAGCCAATTTTCTGAGATAGTAATGCCAATCTTGGCTTGAATAGTGGCTTGGTGAGCATATCAGCAAGCTGCTCTTCAGCGGGAACTTGCTTAACTTTCAAAACCCCATCGTTAACGCACTCTCTCACATAGTAATATCGCAAGCGTATATGTTTCGTACGCCGATGGTATTCGTAAGGTGGGTTGTGCGCTAGCTTCACTGCTCCTTCATTATCAACAAATAAAGTTGGAGTTTGGTGCGGCGAGGTCAGCTGTCCAACAAGACGTTTCAGCCATACTATTTCTCTGCACGCTTCACTAGCAGCGACTAGCTCGGCTTCTGTGCTTGAAAGAGCTACAGATTTCTGTTTTTTGCTCTCCCAGCTGACTAATGACCGGTGCAGCAGACAGAGTATTCCACTTGTAGAATGACCTGTACTTAAGTCACCCCCGTGATCTGCATCGCTATAGGATTCGAGGCCTGTGACCGTACTTCTTTTGTATATAAGGCCTCGGGATTCTGTACCTTTTAGGTACCTCATAATTCTTTTTACTTTTATCACATCTTGTATAGACGGATTTTCAAGTTTTCTCGATACTACACTTACAGCGAAAGCTATATCTGGTCGAGTCGCAACCATCAAGTAGCTGAGTGCTCCCACTGCTTCTCTGTAGGGAAAATCTGTTTTAGCATAATTATCCTCATCGGTAATATTTTCTCGAGATTCCTTTATAGCCGGTGTTGCAACTGGTTTGCAGTCCGTCATTCCGAACTTTTCTAGTATTCGTTTGACGTAGGCTCTCTGGTGTATCAGTATAGCACCATCAGTTTGTCGCTCTAGTTCTAAGCCAAGGAAATATGATGCAGGCTTTGTTGTGATTTTGAAACGAACCTTTAATTCGTGTTCTACAAAGTGTTCTGCCTCTGCCTCATCCGTTGACGCAATTAGACCGTCATCAACATACAGGCCTAGTAACACTTTGGCATTTCCACGTTGGCGATAATATAAACAAGGATCTGCCTCGGTTTGCTTAAATCCAGATTCTATCAAGAACTCATGGATGCAGATGTTCCAACAGCGAGGCGCTTGTTTTAAACCGTAAAGGCTTCTTTTTAACTTACATAGCCTTCTTGTGCCATCATCATATCCTTCAGGCTGTTTCATATACAGTTCCTCTTGTACTTTTCCATTCAGGAAAGCAGTACTGACATCAAACTGACGTAATGTCAACCCTTCGTTAGCGGCGATGCTTAGCAAAACTCTGATCGTGCTTAACTTGGCTACAGGACTAAATGTCTTATCATAGTCTATCCCTTCCCTTTGCGAGTAGCCTTTAATCACCAGTCTTGCTTTATAGCGTTCAATGCTTCCGTTTGGGTTCTTTTTTAGTTTAAATACCCATTTGCATGGCAACGCTCTAACTTTCCCTTTTGGCTTCACTAGTTCCCACGTTTCGTTTTCGCGTAGAGAATTCATTTCACTGTCCATAGCCATGCGCCAACCATCACGGTCATGTCCATCAAGAGCCTCTTTGTATGTACTCGGCTCTTTACTGTTACTTAAGTCGATAATGTTCATCACGAAGTCATCGAACCGTGTAGGAGGTTTTATTGATGAGTGCTCTCTGAGTGTCATTCTATTTTCATCTACCTCTGGAAGTAATTCTTCACCCTCTCCTGGAGGTGTCATCCTCCCTTCTTCTACATCAGGAAGTAATTCTTCACCATCTGATACATTATCTTCCTCTCTCAATGATACGAACGAATCATCAGTTTGTACTTCAGGATCAGGAGCTTGAACTTCGACATTTTCTTCAGATTTGTCGTTTAATTCATGTTCGCAATTTGTATCTGGTTCCAAACGGTCTTCATCTAAATAAGATTCTTCATTCGTATTTGAAGACGATGGCTCTTCTGCCGGTGTTACAGTTGTAGGTAATTCAAAGGAAATTGGTTCCATCGGGTTGAAGTTCATTGGCATTTCGATTTGATTACTTTGTCTCAGTGTTGTCTCTTCAAAAATAACGTCCCTTGAGCGGACCAACTTGTTAGTTTCTTTAATCCAAATCCTGTACCCTTCATCATTATCGTATCCAATAAGAACGCCTTTAACCGCTTTCTTATCCTGGTTCTATTTTCTCTCTCTGCGGAACCATATTGCTCGGGAGTATATGGCATTGTTAATCGTTGACGAATACCATTCTCTTCCAGTATTTTCCTTATGGCCTGATTATCAAACTCGCCTCCGTTATCTGACAGGAACTCTTTTACTTTATGTCCCATTGTTTTCATTTCAGCTAACATCAGTTTCAGTTTCTGACTTACTTCTGACTTCTGTCTCAATAAGTAAACATAACGGAATTTTGATAAATCATCCTTAAAGACAACGAAATATTTGAATTTAGCAATAGAAAAACTAAAGGGGCCACAAACATCTGCGTATATAAGCTCTCCTACTTCAGTTGCTTTTTCTCTTGTCCCGAATTTCATTCTGTGTGATTTTCCATATATACAGCCTTCACATAATTCGCTGTCTTGCTTCAGCTTTATACCAAGCTCTCTTTCCAAAACTTTCTTCACATGAACCTTATTTTGATGTCCCAATCTTTCATGGTACAGCTGCAGTAAGTTGTTCGAGTCGAGACAGTTAACTTCTAGAGGCTTAACAGGTTTAACATTGGTCAGTTTCAGTTGATACAATCCTCCATGTTTCTTCCTGTTTCCGATCAGTAATATATTGTCATTGACCGATAAATGGCATACTGTAGCTTCCGATGTAAATATACTGTTCGAAAGTTTGTCTTGGGCTGACAGCACAGAGAAAAGGTTCTTCTTTATAGTGGGTACATACCATACATCATTCAGAGTGATCAATTGTTTGTTGCCTTCAACATCGGCCAGTACCGTCAACTTTCCTTTGCCGATTGCCCTAACTGCCTCTCCATTCGCAGTTGTTACCGTGTGTGCATCTTCAAAATCTTCGAATGACTCAAACAGATCACACCTGTGGGTAACATGGCTCGTGGCTCCGTTGTCAACAAACCAGTTATCATAATCTAAGCTTGAACTTCGGTTTTCAAATGTCATGAGATTCATGTTAACTTTCGCGCTTGAATCGCTCTTTGATGTTGACGCTTTTGGTTTCGGCGGACGTCCATCGGTAATCCATTTAGAGCATCCTTTGACTCTATGACCGATCTCGCCGCAGTAGTGACACTTTTCCTTGTCACGTTTGTCAAATGGTTTCTTATACTTCTTCAGTTTCGACTGTGTTCTTTGCACGTGAAGAGCCTCCATATCTTCAACATTCTTCGAGGATAGTGCTCTTTCATGAGAACATAGTTGACTTGTCAGATTATCTACGGTACGATCAGACTTTGACATCAACAACCAGCTAGATTTAAATGCAAAATATTCATCAGGGAGTGTTTCCAGAATTTTGCATATCAGAAAAATTTCTGGCAAGTCACATTTTTCTGATCCTTTCTTCTGCAATTCTTGTGTAAGCGTAAACCAGATGTTCTTCATTTTTGACAAATGGGTAGCTATGTCTTCTTCAGGTTGTTTCTTGTAGCCAAAAAATTTCATACAGAGGTCATAGGCTCGGTCTTCTGACACTCCGTCATACAAGCGGTGCAGTTCCAGCCATACCTCTCTAGACGTAGAATATCGCATAACTTTCTGAAGATTATCATCTGACAGATTTGTTGTTATGACTAGCAAAGCTGTACTATCTCCTTTTAGATAACTATTTAATTGCGCTTCGTATACCGCTTTCTGTTCTGGGGTAGCTTTATCTGATGCTAATTTAGGTCTGGTAACTATTCCTTCTACAATTTCCAGTACTCCTAAACCCCTTAAAGCAATACTTATCTTGTACTTCCATGTCGTCCAGTTCTTTGCATCAAGACAACCAACTTGGAGCTTGGTTGCTTCGTAAAATGATTTGTCCATCTTTTGTTACTTGTATAACAATTTGGAGGAACTCTCGACACAAAATTATTTATGAACTAAAAAACAATTACTTTGCTCACCCGCGACCACTAATGACAAATAGTTATATCTGTGCGGCAAATGTATGTTTCCATGCAACACCTCCACCTCCACTGCTACACGAATCAACACATGCCACACAGACCCAACTATCACCACCACCACTATACTAAACGCTGACGCGTTTCGGCACTCTCCACGAGGCCATTTACGAAGCACAACAACAACCGCTCAACATGCCACCACTTCCACTACTGACATATGTAAACCATGTACTCAACTTAGTTAATGACAAAAGCAACGTACCCACTAATATTTTATAAATTCCAAACTACCCTTTTATGTAAGTCCTAAACTACCCTTTTTTAAGAAATGAATTCCAAACTACCCTTTTTATTTTTATTTTTAATCTACGCCAGGTACCCCGTTATTTTTAACCGAGTACGGTAAAAAGAGAAGTCATGTTCTCATTATTACTATGACACATTATTAAAATTAGAACCAAGTCGTAACAAAGGCGAAGAAACCAAATTAACTTGTTCATTAATAATAGACCCCATGTTGTTGTACCT
This sequence comes from Clepsis dumicolana, assembly GCA_963691665.1. Lineage (NCBI taxonomy): Eukaryota > Metazoa > Arthropoda > Insecta > Lepidoptera > Tortricidae > Clepsis > Clepsis dumicolana. The sequence goes on from CAVNVB010000004.1 coordinate 13,877, forward strand.
AATTATTTCCAATTGTTCTAAAACCGATAGCCGCAAACCCTTATCACAATAATGTAAAATTTCGTACGTATCTGAGTCTAACAACGAATGATTCGTTTCTAATAAATGCTTGGCAAAGTTTGATTTCTCTGGATGATCATGCCTATATGACGAGACATGCTCTTTAAATCTAGTATCAAAGCTTCGACCGGTTTGTCCAATGTATACTTGACTACAGTCGCCACAAGTGAGTTTATATACGCCCGACCTGTTCCCTTTATCCACCTTTTCTTTGTTATTACAAAGTCTAGAACGTAAAGAATTAGTAGTCTTAAAGGCAACATTGATGTTATTTGATTTTAAAATATTATAAATCTTGTCAGACAACCGGCCAACATAAGTAATACTAGATCTAAATTTGTTAGTAGGCTGAGATGGCAACGCAGAGTAAAGCATGCTATTCACTATCCGTCCCTGCTTCTTTTGAACCAGACTATTAACCATTGCTGTACTATAACCATTTGTTGTTGCTATCTGATATATAGTATGTAACTCAGAATCATAATGCTCTTTCGAAAGAGGTACAGTTAGTAGTCTATGTACATAACAATGGAAAGCAGCCAGTTTATGCTGCCATGGGTGAGTAGAATTTGCAGGTATGACAGTATCTGTGTACGTAGGCTTACGGTAAATTTGAAACTGGTGCCTATTATTTACTCTTGTAATAGTTAAATCCAGAAAATTTAATGAACGATTTTCCTCTAATTCTCGTTTGAACTTTATTTTTGGATGTTTGTTATTGAGAGCACTAATAAACAAATCTAGCTGCCTCATACTCCCCTTCCAACATAAAATTAAATCATCAACATACCTATAATAATATACTAAATTGCTGTTCCCCACTATATATTGTTTTTCAAAGTTATCCATAAAAACGTCAGCCATTAAAGGACTAAGAGGTGACCCCATTGCTAAACCATCACTCTGCAAATAATATTGACCATTAAATCTGAAATAATTTTGTTTCATGCATAAAGTTACTAATTCTATTAACTCACAAACCTCCCCCGGATGTAAACGCTTCCTTTCTAAGTGACATCTAAGAATATTTAAGGTTTCACTATATGGTACGTTGGTAAACAAACTATCCACATCTAAAGAAAGTAATGTTGAGTTCGGCGGTATATTAATGTCTTTAATTTTATTTACTAAATCTGAACTATTCTTTAAACTATATATTGGCTTAAAAGAAGATTTTTCCCGAACAATGCTATTTAACTTCCTCGCTACTTTATACGCTGGAGCACTCACGTATGAAACAACAGGGCGAACAGGAACACCATCCTTGTGAATTTTAGGTAAACCATATAAAATTGGTGCCTGCGGATTCATAGGAATCACATTGCTCCTCTTTTGTTCGGTGTCAAAGGTAAATGCAGAATTTTTCAGAAGGTTTTTTAGGTCTTTATGAAACGCGGCGGTGGGATCCCTACGTAAATTCAAAAAACCCTCT
>CAVNVB010000005.1:0-12446 GCA_963691665.1 Clepsis dumicolana
CGCAGCGCGTCCGGCGGCCTGTTCATCGACGGCTCGCTCGAGCGCTACCTCGAGTACCCGCCCGGACAAGGGCATCGACTACGGCCGGCTGCGGCTCACGGCGGCGCAGCGCTGCCCCGACCTGGACGACCCGGCGTTCCGGCTGCGCTTCCCGCTGCGCCAGTGCGACGCCGCCGCGCAGACCGAGCCCGCCTCGCCGCCCTGCGAGGGCTGCGGCCGCGCCGCCAAGAAGAAGCGGCCGAGCGCCATGGAGAGCATCTGGGAGCGGCGGCGGCGCCTGCGACGCCTGCGCCTGGCCCGCCGCGCCGCCGCCGCCCGACGAGGCGCGCGAGTGGGAGGAGCTGCTGGCCGACATCAGCGCCGCGCACGCCGGCTACGCGGGGCGCGGGCGACGACGCGGCGGGCGCCGACCGCAAGCGCCGCCACTCGGCCGCGCTGCGCTGCGCCGACACCTGCCCGCACCCGCACGCGCGCTTCCTGGCCTGCTGCGAGCTGCAGGACCGCCCGCTCACGCGCTAGCGCCGCCCCCCGACCCAACGGCTTCCCGAACTCGGAAGTGCAACTCGGTGTGGGAAGTATTTTAGCCTTCACGCCGCCATAGTTTCATTGACTCGCGAGCGGCGAACGCTTCACCTTGCGATAGTTATTAATTTCCATTAACGATCGGTCGTCGGTTGCGTGATGTTGCGGCAGTCGAGTCTCGCCGCGGCTCCTTGTCGGTTCTGTAGGACGCTCGACTGTGATGACGTGATTTGTCCCGTCGAGTGTGGTGTCGTCTGTGGCCCGTAGTGGTTTCTTTCTTAAACGTTGATCGCCTCGACATAATATCGACACGCGAACGCTAGCACGAATATGCTTCTAAATTGTACTTTTAATGGTCTTCCGTCTGACCTTCATGGCTACCTTTCGAGTTGATGGGATGTCGAGGCGCTATCACAGATCATTTTCCAAACGAAAACGAAACCATCTCTGTATATATCGCCTTTATTCATTCATCAAGTGTATTGTTATTTCGGAGTTGTTAAATATGCATGCGAGAGCGCGGTTTGATGCGCCCTCCAGCGAGGTTGGTCGTCCTCGGCTCGTAAGCGAGGGAAGGTAGCAATAAAATAGGATTAGCAAAGCCTAATTCGTTACTTCGGACAGTGTTGGAAGAGAAGGCTAGAGATTGCTAACATATCTTGTAGATATTGCGGGAAGGCGTATATTGTAACATAATTTTAGTTGAACATTTTCTTTATAGCGATTTCATATGTAGCGCTGCTTGGTGGAATGCTCGCGCTCACGATGACATGATCAACAATATTTGGTGTGGATTGATTAATGTGAGGAAGATATTTAAAATGTGCGATTAGTTTATAGTAATTTGTCGTTTACTAAATTTATGTATCTCGTTTTGTGGCATTAAATTTTCTTCGCACTCGTTCAAATATTGAACATATTGGTTTGTTCATTAGTATCATTAGTTTAGCTGGCGCAAAGCAGAGCGGGGCGCGAGCATTCCGCGGCAAGCACAGAGGACGATTCTAATATAATTCTTACAATAATATCGTCCTAAATTGTTTTAAAATTGTTATTATAACGTGTAGGTAAAGCAGGTATTTTATTTTTGTTAGTATTTTTTCGTTTACGTTTTCAGGCGATCTAAATTCAATTTTAAATGTTTAAACGGTAATGAAATTGTACTGTTTTCTGTTACTTCATTTCGAATCGGAATCGGAACATTTTGGTTAACGAAGCGGTGATTATGTCCTTGTTTATCGCATACTGAAGGGAGGAGGGTTTGTTTTAGCGGTTTGTCCATATGTCTAAGTTATACGCGGCGATTTTATTGAGTAGCTGCATAATGTAATGTTAGTACGGCGGGAGAACGCGGGCCTGCGCCTGCGCGCCCGCTCGCCCGTAGCGTAGCGGGAGGACGGCGGGGCGCACAGTCGCCCTCTAGCGGACGGAGGATTCTCTACTGCCGCTTCTTATAACACCTCTGCTTATTTTTTTACTGGATAGAGTAGGGAACTTTTCCTTATGAAATTATGGGCGTCTCGTACGCACTGAGCTAGGCTGTTATAAGCACCGGCAGTAATTGTAACATAATTTACAGCTAATATGAATTGCAACGGTTCATATAGGCGTGATTGTTATATTATAGTTTATGTAAAGCATAAGAAGTGCATGTTATATTTTCGTATTTCTTCGTTTATTGGGGCTTGTGTGGCGGCGGCCGCGAAGGCCCCGCCGCCGTGTACCGGGCTGCGGCGTCGCTCGCGAAAGGCCTATTTTGTTGCGCCACCCGCTGACTCCAGCAGCCCTGTATACAGCCTCACACATACTATATTTATTTCATTAAAACCATGCCCAACAATCTCATAAAAGTTCAGTGTTCATGCAGATTTTGCTACTTTATATGTCGTGTTTTTATATAATTTTTTTGTAGTGTGATTTACTTTTGTTTGTAATACTTAACTGAAAACGAGAAAATAACGAAAAAAAAACATTACAAAATTTCCGTTAGAGATGCTAATAATGTATATATATCGTATACTATCGTGAATTTGATGTGTAGTCTTTTCATTTTATTATGTATGTATTGTTGTTTTATATAGTTTGGTTCTTATATCTGTAGTGTTCACTTCCTGGGTCACTTGTTTCAGAACTGGATGTATATTGCAGGTATCTCAACCAACGTAATCTGTTTATATCTTAATTCATTAGTTTGGTGGAGTATTTTTAAAATCATTCAACTAATTAATTCATTTTATTACGTCACATTTCATGATTCCATCACAGTTTTTTTTTTCTTTCATAAGTTTATATATTGTACTTATTAATATTCGCTAAAAGATACCTTGATAAAAAATGTTAAAAAATCTCAAAAAAATGTTATATGGAGTCAAGTTTGCATATTATATTATGTTTGATTAGATAATAATCTCATGTAATGTGCTTATGCACTTGAAACTCAATGTCCGTAACACCTAAGGATGCTAGTTGTTAGACAAGAATTGTCGGGCAACTAAAGTTGGTGGTGGCTAAAGGGGACGCCATATTATTTGCACTAACACCAAGCCACTACCGACTTAACGCTCTGCTGTGCCAACTGTATAAAATAACTGAGACTTGGCATAGTACAGCTTAGCAACTTGACCATCGAATCTACTTGCAAGTACTTCATATTCAACCACACATTTTTCGCTGGACCATCAAGTCTGGACCGTGTTTTATAAAGCTATAATTTACAAAAGCGGATGTCTCTTTCTAACAAAAGGTGATAGAACGAGACTTCCGCTTGTAAATTGTAACCTGTAGCTTTATAAAACACGGCCCTGCAAGTAATTCGTGGTCCAAGTTAGAGTCCCCGAAATCACTTACACCTTAATAAGCCACGGTAAAACGTGGCGGAAGAGCTTTTCGTCAATAACGTATCGGTATTTTAATATTCCAACCTTTCAGTCGGCGAATTGTTGAATTAATTTTTGTTTTCATAAAATGTTATGTTATTGAGTCGAGGGCCACACTTCTTACTTTATTTGGAATGTTTAAGCACGGTATGTTTCCCGAAATAATATAAAACCCAGAAGATCCGTTACCCACAATATCCAAATCCTAGAAGATCGATTTCCACAATATTCAAGTCTTAAAAGATCAGTTTCTTTTAGTAACCAATTTCTATAAACATTTAAATTTAAAGTAATATGATATGAAACGTTAATTTGTATTGGATCTTCCGGCAAATGGATCTTTTGAACCAAACTGCTGATATTTTGGGAAATTTGTAATGCTTAATGCGGACGTTTTTGGAAATGTGTTTTTTAGGAATGGTATGTTAAGAACCAAGCTTTGATGTTTTAGGAAAACAAGCTTTTGTGCCGAAACGATTTGGACACAGCGCAACTTTTAAAATCTCAATTGTTATTACTTCGACCTGAGTAGCGGTTTTCTGTACCCTACCTTACTTACTGTGAGCTCTCGACTAACAAGTCGGCTTGTAACCGATAGCCGAGCAATTGGCCTTGGTTACATGCATATTTGTTTACACCTCATATCAAACAATATTTTCTTTTTCGAACTTGAAATTCATTAGAAATAAAGAGTATTTTTAGGCCGGGGTAGGAGCAGTCCGTGCAGGGATATCACTTGTGGCTTCAAAAACTGCACCGATCTACGTAACTTCCCTAAACTTAACAATTTATTATCTTTGTCAAAAATTCGAAAACAAAGTATTCCAATGTTAACGCACCTGCGCATGTACCTATTAATTTGACACGCCTATTCATTTGTATGTAAAGATAGAGATAGAAAATAGAAGTAAATAAATGGAAATGTAAATTTATACATAAATTCTATGTTTTGGTCTTTAGATTTTACCTAGTGCTGTAAAATTTCAATAATGTTTGTTTAGCAGTTGTTATCCCTGAAAATAGTTACCATTTTCATAATGTTAGGTTGTGCTCACTACTCTGGTACTTGCAACCTATGGGAAGAAAATAAAAATAAACAATCCAATTTTGCGTTTATTTTGACACGAAACTGCCTACTCCTTTAATTTTAAGAAATCCAATCGCACTGGGCCCGGTGGGAGGGAACATTAGCCCAAGCCCTCTCATTGTGGTAGGAGGCCTGTAGCGGGAAGTAAACACCTGATGATGAAGTTGGGATATGTAGGTAAGCACAGAATTACTAATAATGTAAGAAACTGAGAAAAGCCTCTGGACCAAAATGAATGACGCCTACCTACGAGGGCTGTTTGATAAGTACCCGTTTTCTAAATATATTAATATCACTGGCCGAAAATAAGTATACCACCTTTTTAAGCCATTTTTCAGAGGCGGGAAAATTAAAAAAAATTTGCATTTTGTTTTTTTTTCTCATTTGACAACGATTCAGTGAAGGCGTGAACTTAAAATTGTTAAAATGGAGAAAGAACAGTATCGGTCTGTAATTCTTATTTTTGGAAGGAAAAACATGTGATGAATGCAAGCGGTTTACCATGAATATGCTCCTATGACAACCGTCAGATATTGGTATAACGAGTTTAAGCGGGGGCGAACAACCGTTTTTGATGAGGATCGCCCAGGCCGGCCAGTTGAGGTTATAGAGGAGTCGTATTGTGGTGGTACATACAAATAACTTCTGGTATATATCGACGTATTTCTTCACGCACAACATGAGTGTGTACAAGGCGGGGCAAGGGACGACTGGCTTCCCGGACTGCCTCGCGGCGTAGGTAACCTGATACGCCAGCTAAGGAGTCTGTGTCGCTACAGTAGCCCCCCCCCCCCCCCCTTATTAAAAAATAAAAATAAAAATACAGTAATTTACTCACGGAGGAGCAAAAACGGAACCGACTGACTACTTCGGAGCAGTGTTTGGCCGTGTTCAAACGTAACCCGAAGGAGTTTCTGCGTCGTTTCGTGACCGTGGACGAAACGTGGGTCCACCACTACACCCCGGAAATGAAAGAGCAGTCGAAGCAGTGGATTTTACCGGGTGAACCTGCTCCAAAGAAAGCAAAAACCGTCCCATCGGCTGGAAAGGTCATGGCGACCGTTTTTTGGGATTCGCAGGGTACTATACATATTGACTATTTAGAAAAGGGAAAAACAATAACAGGGCAATACTATGCCAATTTATTGGATGAATTTGACGCCGTGTTGAAGGACAAACGACTCCATTTAAAAAAGAAAAAAGTACTGTTTCATCACGACAACGTCCCGGCTCATTCGTCCAGAGTTGTGACGGCTAAATTAGCACAGTTACGCTACGAACTATTGTCTCACCCCCCGTATTCTCCAGATTTGGCCCCATGCGATTTCTTTTTGTTTCCCAACAAAAAAAAAATGGCTCGGTGGCAAGCGATTTGGATCAAATGACGAAGTCATTGCCGTCACAGAGGCCTATTTTAATGACTTTCCAAAATCATACTTTTTGGGTGGTTTATTGAAGCTTGAGTATAGGTGGAACAAATGTATAGAGTTAAAAGGTGACTACGTAGAAAAATAAATGCATATATACAAAAAAAATGTTTTTTTTTTCCATAAACGGGTACTTATCAAACAGCCCTCGTATTGCACAAACAATACTGAATTTGCAAGGAACCTCCAGAGCTAGTACTACTAATAGTCTCTGTAGCAGAGCAGTGAATCGAAAACTAATTGTTTCGTGTAACGCTGGAACCTTTTCTAAATGCATCTCGCACTGATTTCCTTGGTGGACGTCGATCTCTAAAAGCTTAACTTTAAGCTTGCGTGCGTTATATGGGTAGTTGGGTAGAAACCGCAATGAAATGGGTTCATCCGATCTACAATGTCAAAGACAAATGTTTCAAACATTCGCACGTCTCGAAGTGTTGAAAAATTATACTTAGACTAAAATACCTGCCTACTTACTAAATATGTTTTGTTTACACAATACACATCGAGCGTATCCTCATAAGCCTGAGTAAAGTTTATTTATGAATAGTCCGGTTGCAATACCGCTCCGAACTTGGCTGTAAACTTAACTCCTCTCACAACCGTGCCGAAGCGAGAGAGCGCTAACAAAAACGTCGGTAACACTTTCGTCCGTCGAAATGCACGCGGTGCTTCGACAGAAGCAACTCGCCGGCTTGCGTTCTATTTGAATTTCGGCTTTTTATTATCGTCAAAAAAATAATAACTTGCGTAAAACGAATCTGACTTAAGTAATCGAGTTTAAAGTGTTACGAACTGGACTTGCCGTGATTTGTGGACACCGTGCGTGAATCCTTGTCACCGACAGTGTGATTAGTTTTTTTTCGCTTTACTAGTGAGGTGAGTCCTTTGTAATATTTACTAATCCACTTTCTTATGTCGATTAATATTATAATGCAGTCGATTCGTTGTTACTAATTTTTAACCGACTTTATATAGTCAATTAGGTACCTGCGTTAACTTTGTCTTGATATAGAGAAGCGAACAAACAATGAGATCTCATTCATAAGGAACCTGTTACTTAAGTAAATAGGTAGGTAGAAAGGTACCTAAGTCTAAGATTCGAGTGACACATAATTAGATAGGTATCATACTTCACTCGGAAGTTACAAAGGCTTGTTAAAGCTGAAAGTAAGTCGCTTCGTTGATAGGTTTTTGTTTCGGTCTCCGCTTCCAATAGCTCTAATTTTTTATGGCCTGTGCAAATTCGCTTTAAGTAAATATCGTGCATGGTGAGTCAGTCAATTCTGAGTACTTAGGTACCTACCTATTTTATTCAGAAGAGCAACAAGGCAATGTGTTGTCTATCTATGTTTTTTTTTTTCAATTTTGTTTAGGATTTGGACCTTTAGAATGCGATTTTGTTAGAGACGGATGGGTAATAAGTAACAGATTTTACCCGATATTCGTTGTCGGCGAGAGCTCTCATCAGTGATCTTTTAGGACTTCGGTAGCTAGGTAGGTACTTACTAGATTTATTTAAACGAGAGCTAAAACTAGCATAGACATCCGCAACACCAGCAGTAGGTAGGGTTAAGATAAATGTCTTCCGTTTATCGGTTTATCCTTAGGAATACTTAGTAGATGCTGCTATAGCGACTCTGGCGCAGCTGTAGCTTGCCACAGAATATGGCCAATGGTTCACTATTTTTTAAACCCCCGATCCAAAAAGAGCGGGGTACGCTATAAGTTTGTCATGTGTATCTGTCTGTGGCATCATAGCTCCCAAACTGATGGACCGATTGCGATGCATTATTTTTAATTGAAAGCTAGTTTAATCGAGATACCTAGTTCTTAGCTAAGTTTCATTAAAATCAGTTCACCAGTTTTTGAAATATTAAACTTTGAAATGATAATGTCGGGGGTTTTTTAAATTTTCTAATTCCAGAAATAACTTCCCAAATTATTTTCAGTGAGTACCTACCTACTAAGGCATAGTTAGATTTCAACTTAGTACAACTCAGACAATTAGACTGACAGTATACTCATTCACTAATACAGATCCGTATAGGTACCTACCTAATTAGGTACTTAACCTACCTATAATGACTTCGTGCCTTAAATCTCTCTCGTCTTCAGATTGGTTTTATTAACATAACTACCTACCTATTCTACTTCGGTTCTCCATCAGGCTGATCTATCTACTGTGATTAATTTTCTAAACTTTCTAATAAAACTAGAGTCTCCCACGTCGCCCAATGCTGGGAATCTCCGTGCTAGGGGTCATTCAACGATATTATTAGACCGAACGGAGCTTGATCTTAGTGTTCACATCGAGTCTTAGTATGTACCTAGATAGGCAGATATATTTAAGATTCGGCACCCCGGGCTGGGCATGTAAGGATAATATATTAACGGACATAGACAAATTTTCAGAAAGAAATATGTTCGCAGCCTGCCGCCGCGGGCCATGGTACTTTTGGCCCTAGGGTAGGGTAAATGGATTAATCAACTTTTCTTTGCCACTCGTTGCCATGGAGATGTCTCCTGGGTCACTCGTTTAAATAAGATTTTCTAAGGCACCACTCCATCAAACGTTAGGAGTTTCGACAGTTATATTACCTACCAATCCCTTCATGCTTTATCTCCTAAGCATGCAAATCCTGACTTTCGGAGGAGTGAGTGGGGTCTTAGGAAATCATATTTTTGTTGTGTTACCCAGGGAACAATCTCCATGGCAACGAGTGGCAACGAAAAGTTGATTGACCAAAATACGCCCCGGATATACCTAACGCAGCTTAAAGCTAGGTACTTACTTATTAGATGCTGGAGATGCCTAGAGTAGGTACCTAAGTAGTAGTAGTAGTAAAGTACCATCGGTGACTTTAAGTATTCAGCTTAATCATATCAAAGCCACACAAACCATGCGGTATGACAACTCTATTATATTTATCCAAAGGTTGTCTAGAAAAGCCTCAGGAAACAAAACAAACTTTGATATTAACATGACATTCTAGGAAATTAAAAGGCCCAAAGCATACACCAAGGGTATATAATCTTCTTTGACCAAGGTATACTGTATTAATGCGTGTAGTTCTTAAGTTCCAGTCAAGCCGTGTTTTCAGCGCCGCCGGGCGGAAAGTTAATATTATTATGATACCATTGGCGAAGACGGAATTTATAACATTTAGAAATAGAGCATGTTATGTAAGAGATAGATCGAATATTGGGAACGGCTGTAAGATGTTTCGCTATCTATTCCAGGGATGTTTGGGTTGTTGCTTGATGCTTCCACAATTGGAAAGAAATTTGCGTGAAATCGTGGCAATTTTTCTCGGTCACTCCTGATCGGTCCATGCAGAAAATGGACGCTATTTCACGCAATATTTTTTCAATAAGGGCTATCAAACGCATTGAAAATACCTGGAGGAGCTACTGAGAAGTGGCACTGGGCGGGACATGTCTGCCGAATGCATCCGGATCGCTGGACCAGAATTGCTACCGACTGGGCCCCATGCGATCAATACCGGAGCAGAGGCAGACCAAGAAGGAGATGGCGGAACGATCTGGAGCGTTTTTGGCCGGACTGGTGAGATTTGGCCGAAACCAGAGACATGTGGAAGGAGAAAGGGGAGGCCTTTGCCCAGCAGTGGGACACAGTATAGGCTACTGAGAAAAAGGGCTATCTCGAATCAAAAATCCGATAGGATCGCTAGTGAGTCGAGTGAGGTCTATCTGTCAATTTCCACCAATCATAGGCCCGTAGATTGTCTCTCATTGGTGGAAAATGACAGATACGAGTAGAGCTCACTCGCGACTAACGATTCCAGCGGAATTTTAACTTGCGGTAGCTCTCATTGTGATGGGTAGGTAAGGTACACCGTGGGTATATATGTATAGAATTTGTAGAAAAACCTTCCCCACGGGCCAGGCAAAAGTCAATCTTATGACAACTTCATAACCATTTTGACAGGGGAAAGCTTTTCTCACTATTTAAAAATACATACACCTTTAAGGCAAGCGTCTACATGTCGGTATCGTACGCAGACGCATCGCACGCAACGAAAATATATACCATGTGCGATGCGTACGATGCCGACAGGATGCACTTATATGAGTTTCTATACAATACAATATGTTTTCCCTTGTATTTTCTTTGTGCCTTATTTCTTGTTTTTCCTGTTATGTGGTGTTCAATAACGAGTTATTGTATTGTATTAGTGAGTTTCTATACAAAGAATACAACGATCCGTTGCGTGCGATGCGTCCGTTGCGTGCGATGCGTCCGTTGCGTGCGATGCTTCCGTTGCGTACGATCGATACCGACATGTGGACGCTTACCTTTAGTGCACACAATGTATAGGTACTTAGTTGCAGAGCGAGTTGCGCCAAGGAGAACCTGTTGTGTAAATGAAAGAGCGACTGGATGACAACTGACTTTATTAATATTTTCTATGTCTACCCACAACATCTTCCCCATAAATGAAATAAAGACATAGCACCTAATATAACTTAACAATAACCCATCACCAAACTGAGACATCTTAACATTGCCTCTAACATGCTCCTCCTTCCCCCTTATAGCAGAGAAAAAGATACAGTTACAGATAAACTTTTTCCACTGATCAGGCAAATATCAATCCTGTTGCAATGTCATAATGACTTGACATGGAAAAACTTTTTCCACTTTAACTGCAACGAAATAAAACTAACAGATTTACTAAATTACTTTTTTCTAACTGTAATCATTGGAGAGTGAGATTCTATGACAGTGTCATCAATCGACCCCGCAGAGTTGTAGCAATCCTCATCGGGCGAAGCGCTCTCGTCATTTAAGCGGTTTTCCATCAGATTTTCGTCATCTGTTTGTTTATCTACTGGAGAAGCGCCGGGCTGAGGCTCACATTTTATTAAGTGTTTGCGATTACGACGGTACAGTCCTCTCTTATTTTTAACAATATATGATCTTGGAGTTGAATATTTAGACACTATTTGACCTCTCATTCTGCAATTTTTATCAATCATAATGACATCATCCCCTTTGTTTAAACTAGGCAATATTTTACAATGTTGATCATAGTAGCATTTACTCTTTTGTTGTCTGTTAAGGAGTTCACTATACTGATCAGCTGATACAGAGTTTGGTTGCAACAAATTAGGATGCACTGGCAATCTACATCTCAGTATCCGACCCATCAGCAGTTGTGCCGGAGAATTCAAGTTTTCCCTGGGTGTGTTACGATAGCTCAGTAAGTTGAGATAAAAATCTGAATTACTTCTTACTGACTTCTTTAAGATACTCTTAACGGTTTGCACAGCTCTTTCACTTCTCCCATTAGCCTGTGCATAATTAGGCGAAGAAGTGACGTGTTCAAACCCCCACTCATCGGCAAACCGTTTGAAATCCCTACTTGTAAATTGTCGGGCATTGTCGCTGATAACTTTTTCTGGTATTCCATACCTTGCGAAATTTTCTTTTAGTGATTGTATTACTGTTGTACTAGTAATGTTATTTAACTTAGTTACTTCAACAAAACCCGAAAAATAATCGACTGTAATCAAATAGTATTTCTTTAAGTATTCAAAAATATCTGTGCCTACTTGATTCCATGGCAAATTGGGTATCGTTACTGGTATTAGAGGTTCCCGGCTAGGTGCGTTTGAATACTCCTGGCACACTGAGCAGCGTTTTACAAAAAGTTCTATTTCTTTATTAATACCCGGCCAAAATAGTACTTGTCGCGCTCGCCTCTTGCACCGGTCAATACCTAGATGGCCATCATGAATAATGTTAAGCATATCCTGCCTCATTGAGCGCGGGATCAGCACTAAATTGTTCTTAAATATTATTCCGTCTACTGCAAATAGTTCATCTCTCATCGACCAATAGTACTTTGCATTATCTGTTAACTCATATTTATTTATGGGCCATCCTTGGTTTATATATTTCAATAATTGCACTAAATTTTCATCTTTACGGGTCTCCTGCCTAACATCATTTAACTTATTTTTTGACATGTTGATATGACTCATTAAAAGATTGACTTGATACATTATACCTTTACTTACAGTTTCATCATATAATTCGGGCAGAGGCGCGCGCGATAATGTATCTGCTAGATACATGTATTTACCCGGTTTATACATAACTGACAAGTCGAGACCTTGTAGGCGTAATAGCATTCGCTGTAAGCGCACTGGGACAGACTGCAATGTTTTTTTAAATAGACTTTCCAGGGGCTTATGGTCCGTTTCTACGATTACATTCTTTTTACCATAGATATACTGTCGAAATTTTTCACAGGCAAATACAATAGCGAGCAATTCTTTCTCCACTTGCGCATACCGGGTTTGCGTGTCGGTGAGCATACGCGACGCGTACTCGACAGGTCGGCCGCCCTGCAGCAGCACGGCGCCCAGCGCCAAGCTGCTGGCGTCCACCGACACCACGACCGGCTGCGCCACGTCGAACAGCGCCAGCACTGGCGCCGTGCTGAGCAGCCTCTTAAGATTATCTAATGCCTCTTGTTGTGTTGTGTCCCACACCCAACAGGACTC
>CAVNVB010000006.1:0-27681 GCA_963691665.1 Clepsis dumicolana
AGGTTTTTCAACTTGAGACGAAGTTTTGACGGCCCAAGAATGTTTTGATGTTTTAGGTAAAAGCGGGTATTCGTACAGATCCCAGTTCCTAAATGCTACCTGAATAGCTCGATCTCTTTCCAAATATTTAAGCAAACTTAATCTTTCACGATCAGAAACCTTAATGTGCGGCATGCGCCATACTATTTTAGATATAGTTATGTTACCTATATACTCATTTGTGTTCAGTTTTACGCTATTTAAATTAGTATTGGATCGTAAAAGAATAAGTTCATGCTTACAGTTAATAATAATTTTGTTATAATCCTCTGCGAAGCCAAGAATCTTATTTAAAGGAATTGACACAGAAAATGATCCATGCGTAATTTTTGTGCCATCAACATCCCAGCCCCATAACTTTGACATCGATGATTCAAGTTCATTCATCGACACAAGAGATTTTATTGTTGTTGTGACCCCAGCGTTTTTAATTTTATCTATTTCAATCCCATTCAGCTCATATCGAATATCTTGAAATAAATGAAGTATAGGGTTATTTGTAAAATGAACACTGGACACCTTCGCTTTTGTTTCTCTGTTGAATACTTCTATAGTACCCTCTATGTATAAAGTACTCGCTGATGGTAATACGTATAGATCTTGCTGGTTGATAGGTATACGGATTTCATCATTTAAATTGAAACTTGTTACGTACGGTTTATACGAATGATATTCGAAACTTTCAATCGTGCTATCAAAGCTAAAGGAGTCTGATAAGTTTAGTATACTCATTTTAATAATCCTATGTTTTTTAAAAACTGTTTGTTTTCCTTCGTTAGTTGTCCTTTAGGTCTTCTTTTCTTGATAGCACAATGAGCACTAACGGCTTTGCTGTTTGAGACCGTACATTTATTAAAGTCTATCATTTTTTTCTGAGATGTAAATATATCTGAATCTCTTCGCCACGTAAATTCACTAAATTATCGTTTATATCCAGTATTCTTATTATAAGAGCGTTTAAGCTGTTTTGAGTAACAGGAAAATATATAACATTTTTAGGTGTTTCTATAATCCGGTAACCAGGCGGTACATTTGGCACAAATTCATGAATTATATGACTAGGTTTTCCGTTTATAAATGACCCGCTCACGATGTCACATTCAACTCGTACTATAGTTGTAGACAGAATGGACACGGGAAAAGGGGACTCAGTTAATATATTCGCCTGAACTGTTTCTTCTCCAAAACCAAGTAACTTACCAATCGAATTTGGTTTTTTAAAATAGACGTTTTTGGAACACAATATAGATGTTTTTAGCGTATTATTATTGCATGTCAGTGTAAAGGTGCAACCTTGGAGATGTCTTTTAAGATAATCATCAAGATCTTGAAGTTCATATGACCCTTCAGGAATTTCTACTACTTCGTTATCACCATAATAAAACTTATTATTTCGGTTGTCAATATTAGGTATCGAGTTAAATGTCGACAAGTATAGCAACCCGCATTCATATTCACCATCTAGTTGAAGAGCTGGCGAGTGATTCGTAATCAGGGTAGAGGAGGATCCCGTTATGGACAAAGTGAAAGACATCGTGAGAATGAGAAGCTATTTATTGTTCAGAGATATTTAAACGGTTATTCCAATATTTTTTTAAATATTTTAAACATAAATGTCCGCAATTAACAGTATCGAATTTTTGATAAATATTATAATTGTATGAAATATTATAATTTTTCAAATATTTTATTAATTCTAGCGGCGGTTGAAGATCACCATAACTATTAAAATATTCACAATGATTATTATCTTTGACATAGGCTACCCAGTGAGTCCCTTGGTTTTTAGAACTATCTAAATTTACGATTGCACATTCTACTCTTTTTGGACGGTTTGGCAATTTGTCTCTCATGTAAACACCACGAAAATAAGGAATATCTGTTGAATGTTTTAAAATATCAACATTTGTAAGAGCACGTCTGGGTAGCCTTTTATTTAGTTTTTTAATCGTTTTAAACACAAACCCTTTCCATTTCTATACTGTTTAATGTACAACCCTTTACCTAATGCAATAGATTCCATCATTTTATTATGACGTTCTGATTCGGATAAGCTCTTTTTTGCAGCTTTGTAGTCACCAACAGCTTTAGCGATCCCAGCAGCTCCTCCTGCCAATGACCCTAACGCAGAAAGTCCCGCGAAAATAGGTATTAGTGGCAATATACCTCCAGTTTTAGGAATCGGTATTAATCGAGGAACTCTCATTTTACTCGTATTGTTATTAAGAAATACTTTACTCGCTGCAGCAAAAGCTCGACTGACTGCAGTGCCTTCTTTTTTAGATTTGTTTTTTTTCAATTCGGTACGTATCTTAGAAACAAAATGCTTAAATGATTTTATCCCTGCACCAGCTTTCATTTTAGATTTCATCACTTTGCTAACTATCCAAGACGCAAGTTTTTCTCCTTTTCCAACACCTTTTGACTTCAATCTTTGTTTAGCCATTTTATAGAGTTCAAAATCTGCACGATGTCGGTCTGTTAGGTCAGAATATTTATCGTATGCTATATCGTGTTGCATACACGCGTTGTCCAATTCATTAACTCCTTTATCACCTCTTTGCAATCGCTTATGCAATTTTGTGCCTGGTCCGCAATAATTGTAGCCAGGTAAGTGCAGTTCAAACGGTAAGTGATTAATAATACTGTTTAGAAGTCCTCTTCCTTTCATATCCCAAAAGTTAATGACTTAGCGCGAGAAAGTTTTTAAATATATTTATACAATGGCATTTCTGTCGATCCAGCTGTTTTCGCTATCGTTAAGTCCTAACCACTTAACATACAATTTTTTCCCTCTTTTTTTGATTACCTTTTCGATGAGGTAAACGTCTGGATACTTAGTTTTTTGCAGTTCTTGTTCATAAAATGTACCGAGTATTGAGTTTTTTCGTTGGTCTTCAATATGGTAAGTAACAGGACGAGTGTGATTCACCTTTTTAATAGTAAATAGCTCAGTTGACCAATTAGGCGTATAACCTTTATGAAAGACGCTTTTGTACTTGCTTATACGCACATGATCTCCTACATTAAAAATATTTAATTTAAAACGCCGATTGGATTGTGATTTATCTATGTTTTTCTTTACTTCGGCTTCATTATTAAAATTCACCTCATTTGGGCTAAATTTTGTTGTGCTATGCACAGTTTGATTATAAGATTGAACTATCTCATCGAAAGGTTTTCCAAGCCATTTGTAGTTCCCGATGAAACTGAAATATTTGTAAAGTTTGTTCTTGAGCGTTTTTATTACCCTTTCAACAATAGACGCCTTTTTAACTGAATACGTGGAATAATGATTTATTTTTAAGGATTTCACATAACAATCGAATTGATCATTGTAAAATTCTTTTCCAAAGTCTGTCTGTAAGTTTCTAGGTATTCGTTTGGTCGACTTGATAATTAGTTCAAATGCATTTTTTACTTCTGTTTTAGTTTTAGATTTCGTAGGAATACACCACGTGTACTTTGAAAATGTATCAATAACAACTAAAATGTATTTATATCCCTTATTTACAGTATGTAAATTCTGTAAGTCAATTAAATCTGCTTGCCACAAATCATCAATTCCTTTTAATATAACTGCGCGACGCTTGAAATTTTTTCGGGCCGATCTATGGATTTCATTCACGACTTGTTCTTTTGTCATCTTTGAAATTACTTAAAATATTGTCTATGTCCCTTTTTGTATAAAAGTTTATTTTCAACTGATTTGCAAGCTGATGAATTTGAGAATTTATAGTTTTAAATAAAGAATCTAGATGCTTCTTCTCGTAAGTGTCCTGGACGAGCTGATCGACATATTGCTTATTAGCTGCATCATTGGGTGTCAAAGGATCCGCTACCCCCTTTAATCGCGATGATTGTAGATCGAAATCGCCATCATCAGAACGCAGCAAAGTTTTATTGTTAAGTTCAAAAACTTCACATACACGCAAACGTTTATGAACATGATGACCGAATTTGTCTATGTTCATTTTCACTTCTTATTTTTATGCACTTATGTATCATCAAATTTCCGGCTTCGACTGATGGTAAAAGTAAAATACCAGTTTTATATATCATTGATTAACCAAGCCCGCTTCACGAAGTTCTTCTACAATTGATATTATTTCATTGTCTAATCCTGTGTTACCGGCATCACGGGAAGCAATGAGTAATTTCAATCTTTCAACTAATTCGTTTGGATTATCCCAATAGACATATGAAACATCTCTTTTAACTTTTTTCATTGTTGGTAGTCCTTTGCCGTAAGTACATAAATCTTCGCTTATTGAACGTTGTTTCGATAATTTGAAAAGCGGTTTTATAATGTATAAATATTTCTGACCTTTGTTACTTTTTATTGGTTTATTGGGATCAAAATCTCGTCTATGGACATTCGTTTCTAGTAGCAACATTTTATAATAACGTTTATCGTCTTCAGTTATGATACCTAAATCAGGCAACTTCTTAAATAACAAATCATATAAACCTGGTGTTAAATTGTAAGTACGTCCATTTACTTTGAGTTTTTCGCCACTAACGGAAACTAAACAAGATCCTAACATAAGCTTATCGCGTTCTGTTCGTATGCCAAAAGGAATGTCCAAGTCGGTGTTGTATTGTTTTTGCCATGCAGGGTCTTCGCGAGGAGATGCATATGAACCGGTAGTCTTAAATGAAGTATCATTTGTTGATTCCAAGACATCATTGTTGTCACTTTCACATAACATGTCATCATCACCATCTTGTCTGTTTTCGTCTCTATTTGATACCTCATCATCATTATTTGAAGTCGTTTCGGAAAAATTTCGTACGATTGTTTGATTATTAATACTACTTCTCTTCCCTTCATTAGGACTAAATTTTAATGTTTTTGGCGCCTTTTGCCACTTAAATATGTCTTCATCAAAATCGGTTTCATTAGTGTTATAGTATTTATTGTCGTTACTTTTAACCATTTCATTAAGCGGGTCTGTTATTGGTTTAAAGACTGATTCCAAAATCATATTGTTGTTATTTTTCATATCACGAAGTAGTTTAACCTTCTTTTTGACAGCATCGGCAGACTGAAGTACTTTTTCTTTTAAAGTTTTCTCGGTGTTTATTTTATGATTCATGTCTGATCTCGATGGATTCCCATGATGCAATAAAAGTTTCTTGAAAATGAAACTGGTTAAGTAACACGGTTAATCCAAAACGATAAATGTATCAAATCCCATTCTATAACATCCTGAATTTCTAGCACAGTCCTTGTTTACAACCAAGTAGCTAAAAGGTACGCTCCATATTTTTGCACACATTTCCCGAAACTGTGACCAAGACATATCAGTTCCAACGTGCTCGTCATAAACATGACGTAAATTAACTTCATCTTGTTTAAAAAGGATGATTAAGTTAGCATTGTCCCTTATTAATTGTTTAGGTATTTTACTGTAAGTTTGATTTAAGTAGAAGCTGTCAATATTTTTATGCCTTCCCATTGCAAAGTAATCCCTTATATTATTTTGATTTTCGCATGCAACATCATCAAATATGATAATTGAATTGTTCTCAGCTTCATGCGGGCTTAGTATTTCATCATTTTCGCGATATTTTTGAAATTTAACTGATGGAACCAACATCAATATTTTTTCTAAAAACTGGTACATCGGTTGGAAAAGTGTTTTTGAATATACGTAAATATTTTGAAAGCGTAGTCCTTGTTCATGTAGTAGAAGAGAGACAATTAAATTAGTTTTACCGCAATTAGAAGGACCGCAAATTATACAGCGAATTGTGTCGGGTAAAAGTTCACCGTGACGAAAACTACGATTGTTGCGATCTGAACAAACAACCTCCAACTGCAAGCTCTGAGCTTGTTTTACAAACTTCATATCTGTTCAAGATCAATTCAACCAATGCGCGCGTGTTGCAAGCATGGAATGCTTATTCAAAATGAGCAGAAGAGCAGATGGTTAACGTTAAACCTCGAGTGTGAGCAAATTCTGTTAGGTTGGGTTCCGTTGGGTTTGAGTTGCTGTTGGGCTGATGTATTCGTTGCGTTGATCGAGAGGTGAAACAGAATGCCCAATGCGATTTCAGGTGTAGGTTGAGCGTTATGTTGAACGCAAATGCTGATAGGTTACTGTTAGGTTGGTTACCGTTGGGTTTGGGTTGATTGTAGGTTGTGTGCAATTCATTGTATTATTGGGCTTCTGGATCACCACGAATGAGTGAGGGCGAAATTTTTCGCCCGATCGAATGAATGGTGGTCCAGAATGCCCAATAATATACTACTCTGATTTTCTACGATAAAAAAAAATCCCGTTTTATAACCGAAATAACTAGAAGGAATTATTTTTCCTTGTAGAATACCAGTTATCAAAATTGGGCATCTAAGACGAACAAGGGAATCTATTGTACATGAACTTTGTACTCTACTATAGTACGCACCTCAGTTTTGCGGAATTTATCTGCGAAATTACATTTGTACCCTATCAAGACCTTTTCGGTGAAGGTAAACATCGTGAATAAGCACTGAGCCCGCGTGGGAACTAGCCCAAGCCCTCTCATTATGAGAGGAGGCCTGTGCCCAGTAGTGGGACGTATAAGGCTGGTGATGACGTGATGATGAAATTTTTCAGAGGAAATGGTCCTCAAGGAAGTCGTTCACATTGAAGAAGTGCCGTCCGTTTACCTGAGCCACAAGGACAAATACGAGCTCGCCGTCAAGAAAGCTTGCTACCTGTTCAAGATGATCCGCAGGCTGCAGGAAGAGGAGAATACGGGGATGGAGAACTATCAGTAAGTCAATTACGAGCTCGCCATCAAGAAAGCTTGCTACCTGTTCAAGATGATCCGCAGGCTGCACGAAGAGGAGAATACGGGGATGGAGAACTATCAGTAAGTCAATTACGAGCTCGCCGTCAAGAAAGCTTGCTACCTGTTCAAGATGATCCGCAGGCTGCAGGAAGAGGAGAATACGGGGATGGAGAACTATCAGTAAGTCAATTACGAGCTCGCCGTCAAGAAAGCTTGCTACCTGTTCAAGATGATCCGCAGGCTGCAAGAAGAGGAGAATACGGGGATGGAGAACTATCAGTAAGTCAATTACGAGCTCGCCGTCAAGAAAGCTTGCTACCTGTTCAAGATGATCCGCAGGCTGCAAGAAGAGGAGAATACGGGGATGGAGAACTATCAGTAAGTCAATTACGAGCTCGCCGTCAAGAAAGCTTGCTACCTGTTCAAGATGATCCGCAGGCTGCAGGAAGAGGAGAATACGGGGATGGAGAACTATCAGTAAGTCAATTAATAGGTGGCATTAGCTGAGCCTTTCAGATTTATTCATCCTAAATGAATATTTCTGTCGCGTTGACGTAGGCGGGACCCTACGGCGGGAGCAGACAACTACAGCTCCGCCTAAAACTAATATTCGAGGTTTCTAAACTATTGTAATCAAAAGTAACGGATAATCCGAAATCATATATCTGAAACCGGTACACCTAATATTATTCCTATATCCATATTCAGATTAGAAATTTCGTATCTGTATTGGAGATCCAGTAGGGTAATCCGACCAGATCCAGTAGGGGAAGAAAAGAAAGTGGAGTTTTGCAATTCGTCGCGTTTGTAGGGTTCCGTACCTCAAAATGAAACCCCGAACCCTTATAGGATCACTTTGTTGTCAGTCTGTTCTTCAAGTAAATCAAAACCTATAGGGTACCACCCATTGGCCTCCAACAATTGAATTAGGCACGAAGGTTTCACCATCAATCACTCTTTGATCAATAATTACCTAGATAACCGAAGAAAAACAAAGTAAAAATATGGCGCCGTCTAGTGTCAATTCGCTATCGATTATTTCACCATGTCAGCCGAAAGACGTCCACTGCTGGACATGGGCCTCCCCCAAGGCTCTCCACTCAGACCGGTCTTGTGCTTTCCGCATCCACCGCGGTCCCGCGACCACGGACCGGGAGACGAGCTGTCGGTAGGCCTCCAACAAGATTTACAAGATGGAGCGACGACCTGGTAAAGATTGATTATTTTGCTCTAATATAATCCTTAAGCTTTTACAATAACGTACAATTTTGCCTGCAATAAATAAGAGCTTACTCTATCATCTATAAGTGCGCCGTTATTTGCCGAGACGTTTTCGACGCTCTGACCCGACATTTACGTATTATGTTCGAAGCCATCACCACAAAAGTCAAAGAAACAACCAAAAACCGTTAAATTGCATTTAAATTACATGAAAACATCTCCTGTCACTAACGCCGTTTGCACGGCGTCGCCGCGAACCGCGACAGAACTGTATTGCGAAAGTTTCACATACATTTATGCAATTATTCATAAACGTCACTCAAGCCTCCATTAGTTAAAATAAGTTTTGTCTTCTTACTAACGGAAATGTCAATGTGACAAAAAAGGACAAACGAACTTTGACGGCATTTTAGTTAATATAGGTTTAGAGTTCAGAGTTTTTTAGTTCCACGCATGACACGCGTTACGCAGTTTTACCACGGGTCGCGACATCAGGTAGAACGAACGGTGTGTTTGTTGGATTTAATGTAGGCCCTTTTCCTAACAGGGAGGTGCTGGGCGGGTCCCTAGGTTCAGCTATTCTGGGGGACGGGTCCCCCTTAACCCTGCACTACGTGATGTTCATTCCAACCCTCATGGGGCAGGCTTCTGTGGAGCAGCAAGTGCATTGGCTCGGCAGGGCCTTTAACTGTGACATCATTGGGACTTATGCACAGGTAGGTGCTACGTAAATTGTGCTAGGAGGGTCCCTTAGCTCGGCTATTCTGAGGGACTAGTGCCCCCTCACCCTTAGTTATTAGGAACGGCGCTGTGGGCCACCTGTCCTGCTGTATGCCTGGACAGCCCTGCGCTGTGTATATAGCCATGGCCGAATTAAGCGTGTTGAAGCCCCTGGGCAACACGTTTCGAGGCCAGTACCAGTATCGTAGCTTGCCGTCCTTAAAGCAAAATATCAGGGCTTTTTGGCGAAGCGGAGCCCTAATACAATCCGTCCCTATGGCACCGGAAAATCGTATTTTATGGCTATCATACTTTTTAAATATTCATTGTAACATGGATACGCAGAAAAAAAATAGAAAAATACAGCTAACCCCGGGAATCGAACCCGGATCCTTAACATTCCGTGTCATGTGCCATTCCGCTACACTACAGTTAGCCTCTGGCAACACTCGCTGGTGGGAAAAAATACAAAAATAAATATACTCCATTGGGATCACGTATTTTTTTATACGACCATGAAGGCAAACGAGCAAGTGGGTCACTTGATGGTAAGTGATCACCACTGCCCATAGACAACCCGCAACCCCGGGGGGTTTGCAAATGCGTAGCCAACCAAGAGAGCTAAGATGAAATGTCTCTTGTGCCCGTAATTACACGCTGTCAAACTCTCCACAGCGGAACACAACAGTGTAAGCACTGCTGCTTAGCGGCAAGACTAGCGAGTAAGAATAGGGTAGTTAACTCATGTCAAAATAAAATCATTTTACGTTTTCACTTATATCAAGCTTCCGAAAATACTCATAAAAAATCCGATGCCTCACTTATTACTGCAATTAAAACTATTTTTTTATTTAACAAAAACTAATAAAAGGAGGCAGTTTGATCACTGAAAATGATGACATCGTAGTTCTGTAATTCAGTACAAACTTCATACTAACGGATCCGATCAAATCGTTTTGACATTTCAATAAAAGGTTGCTGATTTGACCAAGAGGCAACATCCCTATTGTGGTAGCGGATAGCATTTAGTCCAAGTCCCGTTTTGTCGTCAGACGGAGCTGGGGCACGGCACGTTCATCCGTGGCTTGGAGACGACGGCCACGTACGACCCGAGCACCAGGGAGTTCGTGCTGCACAGCCCCACGCTCACGTCATACAAGTGGTGGCCCGGCGGACGTGAGTTCAACCATCCCACTCAGACTTAGTGAAATAAGTAATGATAATATTATGTTAAAAAAACGTTTTTTCAATAAATAGACATGTCAAGATTATATGTACCTATAGAATTTTTGAAGATTCCTTTTTTTTTTTTTTTTAAAGTTCAAAAATGAGCTCGCGAGCTCTACAGCTCACAGAGCCACTACCTAGTGCTTGTAATCTAGACTTATAAAAGAAGACCGTGACTGACTGACTGACTGACAGACAACGCACAGCCTAGAGCACTGGACCTAGAGACTAGAAATTTGGCAAACATGTACCTTGAGTATCCTAGAGGTGCACTAAGAGATTTTTCAAAATTTCCTCGGGATAGGGAACTAGCCCATTTTCAAATATTTCACGGGTGCAAAGCCGCGGGGAATAAGCTAGTGCTAAAATAAACGATGTATATATATCCAAACAATATATTTCCAGTGGCCCACACAGCGAACTACTGCATAGTGGTCGCCCAACTCTACACCATTGGCAAGTGCCACGGTATACATCCCTTCATAGTACAGCTGCGCGACGAGGAGACCCACATGCCGCTCCCTGGCATCAAGATTGGGGAGATTGGCGCCAAGCTTGGCATGAATGGCACCAATAACGGGTTCCTTGGCTTCGACAAAGTCAGGATACCGAGGGAGTATATGCTGATGAAGAACGCCAAGGTTCTGGAGGTGAGTTGGGCCATTGTTTGGTGCAAATGTTTGCCGGTTATAGTTTACAGTGGAGTTGAATAGAAATGGCAAAAATGGAACTATCCGTTAATTACCAGAGCTCGGACAGGTCATAGCAAAAACAGATATGGAAATAGAACAATACTCAATAGAATCGATACTTATTATCTAAAGAGGATATTATCGTAATTTAACATTAAACCTTATTTATTTGCGTATCTGTCATGTTTTGTCAAAATGGCATTTTTGAAACAGTTTTGTGGTGACAATTTAAATTAGTAAAATTATTTACAAAAGGGTTATTTCTAAATATTTTAAATATAGTGTGAATAAAAACGATGAATAAGTGGATTGAGAACTACCTCGAACTCTATTGTAATGAAATTGAAAAATATGATTAAATAATACTGTACATAATGCGACTCTATTAATCTTGTTCTATTACCGTGTTGCAATTATTTTGCTATGACCTGTCCGAAGTCTGTTAATTACGTAAGGTGTTAAGGGGGAAGAGGGGGGTTTCAGAAAATTTTACGATTTTTTTTATTGACATGAAACAGTTTGTAAAAGTGCGAGATAACTTCTTAATAAATAGGTAATATATATCTATTATCTCACGAATCGCTAAAATCTCACACGTAATTAATAGACATCCCCTAACGGCTAGAGCATTTGAGACAACCAAATATCTATTTTTAAGAAAATTTAGTTTTTACTGATAATTGAGTAAAAACAAAATCTAAAAAAATCTGAATAATCTTAAAAGTAATTTACAAACATTTTAACTTAAAAATTAATGTGTATAAATTGTTGATACCATGTTCGTTTTTGCGTGCGTGATTACAAATTCAAGCGGTTTGTATTTTTTGCCGTTTCTATTGATCTCTACTACATTTCGATTTTTAAACACGTATAATAATAATATACATGTTCATCATCATCATCACCATTTATTCAGCAAACATTTACATTAGTCTCAGAACTAATTGTACCTTGGTACATGGACCCAAGTAGGATATAGCATAGCCACAGTAAAATCTAACTTATATCTACTTATGTGTATTTTCATCTGCTTTATAAGTATTTCTAATATGCGTCCACAAAAAGAGTGAAAAGCTACCTTTAACGCTGACTCTACAATTGGTTAGATACTAATACATATCTACTTAATACACGAGTTTCCCTAAACAATCAAGGTGCTTTATGAAATGATAGCGTGTGTTAATCTTTTAATAATATTTAAAGTGTAATGACTATGACAATGAACAGACAACCAAAATCGGTTCGTTACGCGCCATCGATCAATGATAGTGATAATTTGGGTCTGATTAGCATAATCTTGTAGGCAATGAAGAATTGTATTAGGTATGTATGTGGCCTTTTTTAAAGTTTTAATAGATAGCGTTAAAGTCGTTAAACAATGAGTTCGGATTACTATTGTGTATGACTATGTCTCTAATATATGCATATGTATGCTGTATAGTGTCATTCTATGGAACTTGCTAACTATGTAAACAAACCGCGTATTGAAATTGTCTCTGAATGATGAATTTACTATGGCGGTTTGTTTACATAGTTAGCAAGTTCCATAGAATGACACTTTGCATTATACCACTGTGCATATATTACGTAAATAAAAATAAACGAAAATGACATTATCTCTTCTAAATCTTATGTACTTGTCCCCCTGAGCACATCAACTACCCCCGATATTTTCATTTCAAAGTTCAATATCTCGAAAACGGCTTACTCAATTTTGAAATACTTATGAAATTTAGCTAAGAGCCATCTCAAGTAAACTTTTTTTTCTTTAATTAATAAATTTATTACAAGAAAACAAACAAAATAATAATAATATTTAAAACTAGAACCTAAAAAATCATTTAAGATAAAAATTGATCAAAATTACTGGTGAATAAAGAGCTGGCGCGTTCCTCGGCCAACGTATAGTCAAAGAGGCAACGCCGCCAGCCTTTTGGGCACCTTGCCCCGAGGTAGCGGCCTCGGGGACGTTTCCATTTTAGGTTCAAGTAAACTAACTCTCAATTTTAAAAATCCGCGTTCAAATCGGGCTATCCGTTTAGGAGCTACGATGCCAGACATAAACAGATACGCGAGTGAAAATTATAACACCCCCTATTTTAGCTAAAAATATGATTAAGTACAGTCAAGGCTGTCAAGGTCACCAATATGTATACCTACACCACGTAGTCTCAAAAATATGTAAACAGACCGTATTACTGCGCCGGTAAGGTTGATGTTGAGTAAGTCAAGTTGCAATTAATATTCTGTTACTACATCATAAGCATAATTTACTTTGACTTGTGACATACACCAATGTATAGAGCATTTAATAGGCTAGGATTTCTTTGTTTAACATTATTAAAATACCTTTTTATAATCATCATCATCATCGGCCTATTTACGTCCCACTGCTGGGCACCAGGCCTTTATTTAGAATATTTTTTTAAAAAAATATAAGTAATTTACGTATTCGGTGCGGATTCTGAACGATTTTTTTTTTTTTCGACAAGACGCGTTATTTGTGATAACACTGTGTAAAATGAAGTTAGACCGATATTTAATAGATGTCGTAACTAAAACGAAGTTGTTCAGTAGAAGTGAGGTGGGGTGAGGAAGGCGCGAAGCGTTCATGGTCATCCTCTCAGGGAAGCGTCATAAAGTTCGTAGCTAAATTATCTATGTATATCTACATGTCATGTGCAAAAGTTCAATACCCTGAGGGTCAATTACTTAACTGTTTAAATGTTAGCACACGTGTAAGACTTGCACTATTAACATTAACATATTTCTGGTATGTTCCGTTAGAACTGTACTTACCCCGAATTGAATTAATGTTTCACACAGAGCGGCCGTGAAGCGAACGTGTTAGAAGTAGGTACTTAGTCGATCGATTGTTTTTAATTTAGCTATATCATAATTTACTTATATCATACTCAATTAAATACTTGTTTACCTATTTATTTTGGTGTACCATTTATTTTGAACGCTGGAACTCACGAAACATGGCGACCAAATCGTCAAAGTCAAAACGAAATATGTTCGAATATAAGCCGACTCTCGTGAAATTTTGTGATCAGGTTCGATAATTATTATATTTAGAATTTTTTGACGATTAATAAAAAAAAAACTTGAAATACATAGGCTGATAAACACACTACCCTCCTTTGCGTTTCGCAGTCGTAGTTAATCGTAGATAATCGTAGTTTCAGTAGTTAATCTATGCGGCAAATGTATGTTTTCATGCAACACCTCCCCCTCCACTTCTACACGAATCGACACAAGCCACACAGACCCAAAAGTGAAAGTAGAAGAGAAGAAGTGAGTGAGTGAGTGGTAGGAGTGAGTGATGTAGTTGGGTCTGTGTGGCTTGTGTTGATTCGTGTAGCAATGGAGGAGGATGGTGTTGCATGAAAACGTACATTTGCCGCACAGATTAACTATTTTTCACTTGTCGCGGGTGAGCAAAGTAATTGTTTTTAACCGACTTCAAAAAAGGAGGAGGTTCTACGTTCATCGATTACTCCGTCAATTGTAGACCGATTTTCAAAATTCTTTTTTTATTCGGAAGGGTATACTCCTGAGGTGGTCCCATTGTCACCAAGTCATGATCTGATGATGGGATCCTAGGGAAATCGAGGGCAAACGTCAAATTTTACAGGCACGTACTATGTGTTTCATATGTTTTCTAAGGTTATTCAAGTATTTGCGTCTGGTAGTCATCATCTCATGATGATGAGCTGATGATGGAAGGTACAAATCCTTAGCGGTTAGGAGTTGGAAGATAATTCTGAAAATGTTAAATCATTATTCGAAAGGGTATACTCCTTAGGTGGTCCCACTGTCACCAAATCATGATCTGATGATGGGATCTCAGGGAAATCGAGGGCAACCCTCAAATTTTATAGGCACGTATCATGTGTTTCATATATATTTTAAGGCTATTCAAGTATTTGCGTCCGGTAGTCATCATCTCATGTTGATGAGCTGAT
Source organism: Clepsis dumicolana (assembly GCA_963691665.1). Taxonomy (NCBI): domain Eukaryota; kingdom Metazoa; phylum Arthropoda; class Insecta; order Lepidoptera; family Tortricidae; genus Clepsis; species Clepsis dumicolana. The sequence goes on from CAVNVB010000006.1 coordinate 14,654, forward strand.
GATGGAAGGCACAACTACTTAACGGTTAGGAGTTGGAGGATAATTCTGAAAATGTTAAATAAACGTAAAATTGTGAAATAAAAATCTTTTAACAAAAAAGTAAAACCGCCTTCAAAAAAAAAACCTTAGAAAAAAAACGTAAAATAATCATAAATAAATAAAAGAAAATAAAATGCGTTTATTTCGGACAACAGAAACTAAAGCCTAAAGTTTTATGGCCTAGCACTAAGCAGCAGAAATATGAAGTCGGTGCTTCATTCAAAGAATATTCCGCTCGCACCGCACCGACTTCATATTTCTGCTGCTTAGTGCCTGGCCATAAAACTTTAGGCTTTAGTTTCTGTTGTCCGAAATAAACGCATTCTATTTTATTTTATTTATTTATGATTATTTTACGTTTTTTTTCTAAGGTTTTTTTTTGAAGGCGGTTTTACTTTTTCTAGTTCATAATTTTGTAATGTTTCACGGGGGTAAAGCCGCGGGGCATAAACTAGTAAGTAATCAATTTGGCAGAACTGAGAAAGGAAAACCTGAATTCTAGTCTCTTCTGATTTTATGCCTATTAAAAATGTGTAATAAAATAATAATACAAAATTACTGCTACAGATATTGATGATGGTTCAAAATAAAAATGTTTTAAGTAAACTTCTATTGCTACTGATATTTCACATTCAGTGACTTTGGATTATGACATAATTTTGAATAGCAGAAAAATGTACTGTATATGTCCATCATGCTGTACACTGCCAAATGAAGGGTTAAGTTTGTGTACAGTCAAGTTCTCCAATATCTATACAGTCAACAGTTCAAAAATATCTATACACAGACCTTATTGCCAGTTACATAAGGTCTGTGTTTAGATATTTATGAACCGTTGGCTGTACAGATATTGGAGAACTCGACTGTACTAAGTACCCCATCATTATCTCGCATCCAGGACGGCACGTACGTGAAAGCGCCGAGCTCGAAGCTGGCGTACGGCACCATGATGTTCGTGCGGGTGGTGCTCGTCAACGACATGTGCAGCTACATGGCCAAGGCCGTCACCATCGCCACCAGATACTCGGCCGTGCGCCACCAGTCGCAGCCCAAACCCGAGTGAGTGGCGTACATTACTCTCGAGATTATTTCGTTTTGTGGTTGGTAGCTGCTCGCACTGCCAAGGACGATTCCCGCATACTACGAGGGCTGTTTGATAAGTACCCGTTTATGGAAAAAAAAAACCATTTTTTTTTGTATGTATGCATTTATTTTTCTACGTAGTCACCTTTTAACTCTATACATTTGTTCCACCTATACTCAAGCTTCAATAAACCATCCAAAAAGTATGATTTTGGAAAGTCATTAAAATAGGCCTCTGTGGCGGCAATGACTTCGTCATTTGATCCAAATCGCTTGCCACTGAGACATTTTTTTTTAGGTTGGGAAACAAAAAGAAATCGCATGGGGCCAAATCTGGAGAATACGGGGGGTGAGACAATAGTTCGTAGCGTAACTGTGCTAATTTAGCCGTCACAACTCTGGACGAATGAACCGGGGCGTTGTCGTGATGAAACAGTACTTTTTTCTTTTTTAAATGGGGTCGTTTGTCCTTCAACACAGCGTCAAATTCATCCAATAAATTAGCATAGTACTGCCCTGTTATTGTTTTTCCCTTTTCTAAATAGTCAATATGTATAATACCCTGCGAATCCCAAAAAACTGTCGCCATGACCTTTCCAGCCGATGTGACGGTTTTTGCTTTCTTTGGAGCAGGTTCACCCGGTAAAATCCACTGCTTCGACTGCTCTTTCATTTCCGGGGTGTAGTGGTGGACCCACGTTTCGTCCACGGTCACGAAACGACGCAGAAAATCCTTCGGGTTACGTTTGAACACGGCCAAACACTGCTCCGAAGTAGTCAGTCGGTTCCGTTTTTGCTCCTCCGTGAGTAAACGCGGCACCCACCTCGCCGATACTTTCTTCATACCCAATTTTTCTTCTAATATGTGTTGTACCCTCTCGATTGAAACGTTTACAGCATCAACGATTTCTCGAAGTTTAATTCGGCGGTCGGCTAAAACGATATTTTCAATTTTCTTAACCATATCGTCTGTAGTCACCTCAACTGGCCGGCCTGGGCGATCCTCATCAAAGACGGTTGTTCTCCCCCGCTTAAACTCGTTATACCAATATCTGACGGTTGTCATAGAAGGAGCACATTCATGGTAAACCGCTTGCATTCTTACTTTTATTTCGTCACATGTTTTTCCTTCCAAAAATAAGAATCTAATTACAGACCGATACTGTTCTTTCTCCATTTTAACAATTTTAAGTTCACGCCTTCACTGAATCGTTGTCAAATGAGAAAAAAAAACAAAAGAATGCCATTTTTTTTTAATTTTCCCGCATCTGAAAAATGGCTTAAAAAGGTGGTATACTTATTTGCGGCCAGTGATATTAATATATTTAGAAAACGGGTACTTATCAAACAGCCCTCGTAAATAAGATGAAATGAAAAAGTTTATTTGGGTTTTCGACAGGGTCTATACAGACGAGGTTGGAGCCTCCTATTAAGCAAAAATATGCTTGTGTCAGGAGACACAGCTCCTCCATAACAATAAATGGTAGTTTTCCATAATAAACTGGGACTAAACTATACTTAATTAAAATAAATAAAACTAATCTTGTCTTGAGATTTACATAGAATAAGATTGTGTCGAGTTTTTGTATTAATAAATAAAAACGCGCGTGTGTGTGTGCGTGCGTGTGCGTACGTGGGCGCGTGTGTATGTGTGTGTGTGTAGCTGAATATAAATTAGTAAGTTTCATTATATTATTGTGGAATGTCTCTGCTTCATCATATGACAACTTCTTTAACCATGACATAAGAGATTTTTTGCATTGGTGACGTAAGAGCGGGTAGATACTGGTGTTTTTGTTTATTCGGTTGTATAGTCGTGCAGATTGGATAGTAAATTGTCTTGCAGCAAATTTAGATTTACAAACAGGCTCAGGAGCAACTTTGTCTTTTCTTCTACTGTACGAGCGTACATTTGTGGAGAATCAGCGATCTACACGTTGACCTCATTTCCATTTCTAACAATTAATGTATTTGCCAATCAGTTCGCAATGTGCTGTCAAGAACGCCGCGCGTAACTCATTATTCACCACTCATTAGAATTACCTTAGTTTTGTGTTAAGTCAAGCACATAAAATAAAGTTAATTTTATCTTATCGGTTTTATTAATTGAAACCACGTTGTTTCGGTTACCCCGAACATTGGTCCTTCGAACCTTACGTAGAGGTGGGATCTTACACGTGTCGTTTACACGTGTCGGTGAGTGACATCGATCTGTGTCACGGTTCCACGTCGCGAACCTGTGCAATCAAGACGCCAGAAGCAGCAGTTCAGGGATGCGCTGAGTATCTTCCGGGATATCAAGATCTTGGATAATCAAGGCGTGTCAGGTGTATTCGCTGAGCAGCAGAGATTTCAAGTAAGATCTTTCCTTTTTATATTCGCTTATCATGACGGCGTTTGAAGATCTTCTTGCTAATCAGCAGCAGATATTAACTGCCATAGAGCAGGTCTGGACTAATTTCAAGAAAGACGGTTCGGACAGAAAGACGCCAGACTACTTAAAGCGGCGTCTAGATCTTTTAGACAATTACTGGGCAGAATTTCAAAACAATCATCATAAGTTGACGGAAATAGGTATAGATTCGCATAGCTATTTTTCGAACAATGAATATGAACGGGCGAGAGAGAGGTACGATTCGTATAGAACGCAAATTTATTCGCCGATAATCAAGCCACCAACTTTTGTGGGTAAATCAAGTGAAACTCACACACCAGGGTCTTCATCAAAGCCTATGGGGACGGCTAGCAAGACAGAAGACAATCTTAGAAAGCAGCAGAGCAACTTTAAGGCCTTTCATCGCACCATTACTAACATACAAGTAGACTTAATCTCGGAGCAATGGGAGTTTGATGATGTACTTCGCGCTCTCCAGGCGCGCTGGAGCGCTATTGACACGCTCCACTGGGAGCTCGACAGCGAGTTAGAGGGACGTAATAAGGATTACGAAGATACTTTCTCAGCTTACGAAAAGAAATATGCCGACATCAAGAAGGCATTAAACAGGAAAATGTGGTCAGGAGCTCATATGGAAAAGTACACCCCAAAAATGGAAATACCAATTTTCCATGGAAATTATAACAGCTGGACGTCTTTTAAAGATTTGTTCACGGAAATAATTCATAATAATCCTACCATGTCACCTGCGCAAAAAATGCAATATCTAAAATCAAAGGTTAAAGGGGACGCTGAACGTTTAATCCAACATTTAAATGTTAGCTCGGAGAATTATAAGACGTGTTGGGACATCCTGGAACAGAGATTCAACAATAAGAAGCTTCTGTTTACTTCGCATATTAACAGTATACTGAACTTACCAGTTATGCAACAGCAGTCCTTGAATCATATAAAAAGGATACATGATACAGCGCTGGAGTGCCTCAACGCCATCAAGAATCTAGGGGTTTATATCAGTACGTGGGACCCTCTTATTGTGCACTTGCTGGCACAAAAATTGGATGCTGAATCATATACTGATTATCTTGAATCAGTAAAGCAGCCAAGGGATTTACCGGTGCTGGCAGAGTTTATGAACTTTCTGGAGACAAAGTTCACAACCTTAGAGTCTTCACGCAGGAAGCAGGACAATACTATGCAAAAAACCCAAGCAGTCGCTGTACAGAATAATAACCTGAAACAGAAGCCGCCATTTTACAAGAGTTCATTTACCTCAAGTGCGAAAATAAACCCGAAAGAGAAAAATACAACAACGAAGTACAAGTGTTCGTTCTGTAAGGCAACGGATCATGGTATATACTTCTGCAAGAATTTCTTGAATTTACCATCTTCTAACAAATGCAAGATGGTAGAAGCCCTCGACCTGTGTAAAAATTGTTTAAATAAACATCAAGGAAAACCGTGTTTGTCAGAAAGGCGTTGTCGTGAATGCAATAAGGATCACAATAGCTTGTTGCATGAGGCATTTACGCAAGTCGAGCATTCCGCGTCGACGTCAGCGGGGACACGCGCGAGCGCGAGAAGGGAAGCTAGCAAGAGCGCTGACTCTAATACCCTAGTAAAAAGTAGTTCACACGTGTCGCTGACAAATGACGAGAGTGAAATATTGTTACCTACCGCCGTCATCAAGATACGGGCAGGGGATGGTACGTTTAAGACAATGCGTGCTCTATTAGATCAAGGCTCGCAGACGTCCTTGATTACAGAACATGCAGCCCAAGCGCTGAAATTATCAAGAAAAAAATGCAAGGGTGTCATATCAGGCGTAGGAGATAAAGAAAGTAACTGCAAAGGGATGATCAGAATAAGTTGTTCATCGGTGGTTAACGACTTTACCTTCGAAACAAACGCAATAATCATGAAAAGCTTAATCAAGAATCTACCAAGTGCTACATTCACCAAACCAAATTGGACTTATCTAGACAATATTAAGCTAGCTGATCCAGAATTTCATCGCAGCCGTCCTGTTGACCTTCTCCTAGGCGCAGACGTATATTCTAATTTATTGCAAGATGGTATATGTAGAGTGAATGAAACATTACCTATAGCCCAGCAGACTAAGTTAGGTTGGATATTAAGTGGGCACACAAAGACAATCCAATGTAACGTAGTACTGCATAACCTTGAAGAGATAGAGAGATTTTGGGAAGTAGAGGACATCTCGGAAGCATCCGATGTGTCATCTGAAGATCAGAAATGCATAGAGTACTACAACGACACTACTTCAAGAAAACAAGACGGCAGATATGAAGTCAGAGTGCCATTTAAACCAAATCATCATACGAATTTGGGGTATTCTAAGAATAAAGCTTTAGCTCAATTTTATAATTTAGAACAAAACTTAAATAAGCAACAAAATATTGCAAGTGACTATAAACAGTTTATTAACGAGTATATTGCACTCGGTCATATGATACCTGATGGCAGTGACCGTAATAAGAAACTCGAGTGTTATTTACCGCATCACTGTGTCACGCGCCAAGATTCTACGACAACAAAATTACGAGTAGTATTTAACGCGTCATCGAAAACATCGAGCGGTCTCAGCTTGAATGACGTAATGTACAAAGGTCCCAATCTACAACAGGACCTTCAAAGTCTCGTAATTAAGTGGAGACAATTTAAGTTCGCCTTTACAGCAGACCTTGAGAAAATGTTCAGACAGATCTGGCTCCACGAAGAAGATCAAGCTCTGCACAAAATAATATGGCGAGATAACCACCATGAACAATTGCAAGTGTACCAACTAGCCACAGTGACCTACGGTACTAAAGCAGCGCCCTTTCTTGCGATGATGACACTCAAGCGTCTAGCAAAAGATGAGCGGGCGACCTATCAAAACAGTTCCGCGACTGAAGTCCTAGAGCAATCATTTTACATGGATGACCTCATCCATGGAGCTCATTCACCAGAAACCGCACAGCAGTTAAAAAGTGATTTGATTAATCTCCTTAAATCTGGGGGATTCAATCTACGTAAGTGGAACTCCAACTTACCAGAGCTACTCGAAGACGTAGAAAACAACCAAGTCGTTTTCGACTTCAAGCAACCAGAGTCATCTTTGGGAAAGACATTGGGACTTGGATGGAATCCACGAAAAGATTGTTTCACGTTCCAATCTCGAATAAATTCAAAAATCCCAAAAATCACCAAGCGAGCTCTTTTAGGAGAGATATCAAAATTATTTGATCCTCTAGGATGGGTGGCGCCTTTAACAACTAAGTTGAAGATACTTTTTCAAGACATATGGAAAGCCAACATTCAGTGGGACGAAAGTGTCCCGGAAAACATACACCAGCAGTGGATCAAAGTCACAGCTGATATCCAGTCGATCGAAGATTACCAAGTTCCAAGATGGCTGGGAATAGAAGAAGGAGATAAAATAGAACTTCATGGATTTTTTGATGCAAGCACAAAATGCTACGCTTGTGTAGTGTACTGCAAAATAAATAAAAGGGACTCGCAGTCAGTGGTGCTAGTAGCAGGAAAAGCAAAACTAGTACCACTTAGTAAAACAGTAAGCTTGCCTCGGCTGGAACTCTGCAGCGCCGCCTTACTAGCAAAATTGATGTCTAAAATAAAACAATGCCTTAACGGTTACATTATCACAGTTTATGGCTGGTCAGACTCCATGGCTGCACTGGGATGGCTTCATGGAGAAGCAGAAAGATGGAAACCATTCGTAGCCAATCGAGTGAAACAAATATCACCGGAAATGCCACCGCAATGTTGGCGTTACGTAAAGTCTAAGGAAAACCCAGCTGATTGTGCCAGTAGAGGGCTTACTGCGGCCCAGCTAAAGGAGCATGAGCTTTGGTGGCAAGGACCTACTTGGTTGCCCACATATCAAGCTACAGCAACAGACAGCGAATTAAAGTACACCACTGAGCAAGAACAGAGGACAAAACAGGTATGTACCACTCAGATATCAGGCGGAAGTGACGTGGTAAATACAATACTAAACAGAGCCAGTTCATTCATTACAGCTGTAAACATAATAGCATGGGTCCTACGATTTATCCATAAAGGGAAATATCGAGAATACTTGTCCGTGGCAGAGCGGCGTAAAGCAAGGGCCGTTATTGTGAAACAAGTCCAGCAAGAAGAGTTCAGTGAAGAGATAAACTGCTTGAGAACAAGCCAAGTAGTAAGAAATAATAGCAAATTGAGTCAATTGTCCCCATTCCTTGACGAAAATGGAGTTCTTCGCATTGGAGGCAGACTACGACACGCTAATATAGACTGGGAAACCAAGCATCCCGCCATTATACCAAAAAATACCAGACTAGGAGACCTCCTAATCGATGACGCCCATGAGTGTACGTACCATGGTGGAGCACGCCTAACAACTGCCTTCACTAGGCGACAGTATTGGATTGTCGGAGGCATCGAAGCAACCAAGAAAAGACTACGCCATTGTGTCACGTGTAGAAGACAAAATCCAGATGAACAACATCAAATTATGGGAAACCTGCCGCAAGCCCGAGTAAACCCGTCACGTCCGTTCTACCACACAGGCGTAGACTACACAGGCCATGTCCTAATCAAAACCAACAAGGGCCGTGGTACCAAGACCACGAAAGGTTATGTAGCAGTCTTTGTCTGCATGGTAACAAAGGCTGTTCATCTGGAGCTAGTGTCAGACTTAACATCATCAACCTTCTTGGCGGCTCTTCGCAGGATGGCCGCAAGAAGGGGAGTTCCTGGTCATATCTACAGCAATCAAGGTCGAAACTTCATTGGCGCTAATCACATACTGCAACAAGAGTATGAAGAAATCCAGAAAATTTTCACTACGGAATTCAAGTCCGAAGTAGCAAGCATGAATATAGAATGGCATTTCAACGCACCTGCCTGGCCTTCAGCAGGCGGAATTTGGGAAAGTACCGTCAAAAGTCTAAAGCACCACTTAAAAAGAGTGATCGGTGAACAAAAACTGACCTTCGAGGAATACAGCAGTCTCCTTTCTCAATTAGAAGGTTGCCTAAACTCAAGGCCCCTTGTCCCGTTGACAGAAGATGCAAGCGATCTAGATGTAATCACACCATCCCACTTCCTAGCGAGTGGTCCAGCATTAAACATACTAGAAACAGAAACAGATATGAGGACGAGGTGGTATTTAACCCAAAAAATATTCAGAGACATCTGGAATCGATGGCGCAACGAGTACCTTACACAGTTATCAACACGCGGCAAATGGCGAAAACCACAACCCAATATCAAAGAAAATGACATCGTGATTATCAGAGATGAAAACCTGCCGCCCGGAAAGTGGGCCCTGGGTCGAGTAGTTCAACTCCACCCAGGAAGTGATGGCTATGTCCGAGTCGTCACTCTTAAAACGAAAAACGGACTTATGCAGCGCCCAATCGTCAAGCTATCGATTCTACCAGTGAACAAAGGAAACGAAGAAAAACAAGAACCTTCAAAAAAGGGGGATACACAATCCACAAAACCCGCTTCTCCTAAAAAGAAATCATACTGCCTTGCTACTCTAGCAACAAGATTGTTATTATTTTTCATGACAATGATCCCAACAATTGAAGGCTCGTATCGTATTACGCCACTTCAAAACACCAGCCTACATTTCGACGCTATTACCAATATGCATGTTATAAGAGACGAGTGGCGCCTAGTTGTCTACTACGACACACTCCCGTATCAAGAAGGGAATACAACACTCAATAAATATATAACATATTTAGATGGCTTATGCATGAGAATAAACGCGCAATCACATTGTAACGAGATCATGTTACAGCTTCGGCACGAATTTACTGAACTTCAATACTATAATAACATACTACAACACAACAAACATGACCTACGCACTCGCCGCCGCCGCCGCGGTCTTATCAACGGTGTCGGTTACATTGCTAACAGCTTGTTTGGAGTGCTTGATGACCATTTTGCAGAGCAATACAAACAAGACATCGATCTTATCAAAACCAATCAGAGACACCTTGCATCCCTGTGGAAAAATCAAACATCCATAGTGGAAGCTGAATTTAACGTCTTAAAGCGAACAGAAATAATCATGGAAAAACATCATAAAATAATTAATAACAGGATGATTGCGGTGGAGAAGGCGCTCAATCAAGTCAATTCCGCATTACAAAACATTTCATTAGAAAATGAATTTATCAGTACAGCTATGATGACTAATAACCTACTTATCAGTCTCAAGAACGTTCAGCAGACCTTACTGGATACCGTCACTAATATCTATAACGGGAAATTCAACTTCCATCTGTTGACTCCAGATCAACTAAAACAACAACTCAACGTAATAGCAGGACTAATACAAAGAGACTTAACCCTCCCTGTCGAGAACTACGATCTTTCAAAAATGTACAACTTACTACAAGTGAGAGCTCGAGTCACAGAGGGATATGTGATCTTCGAAATCAAAATTCCCCTCATAGGCAGAGATAAGTTCGAAATTTCCAAAATAATTCCAGTGCCTTATCAAATAGACATGGGAAATGAAAACGTTGTAGTGCGTATTTCTGAATATGCAGGCATTAACGTGAATAAAGATGCGTTCGTACCTCTCACGGAAAGCGACGTGAACTCTTGCACAAGGAGAGACACGAATACCGTTCTATGTCATATTAAAATGCCCATTTATCAGATCAAAAATGATCGCAGTTTTTGTGAAAAAATACCCAATTCAAGAAAATGCAAGACAATAACAAGCCCTTGCTACAACAGATGGACAGAACTAAATAAATTAAATACATATTTCTATTTTTGCTGTCAGCAAAGTCAAATAAAATTGTTATGCAACGATCAAGTTACATCGGTGCAAATGACTAACGCTGGCTTACTTAGTGTCGATCAAGGTTGCACGATTAAAACAGCTGATTTTCTTATTTACTCACATAGACGGGAACTTAGCAATTTGAGTATCAGCTCTCATATACCAGCTCCAGAGATTTCAGTGATTAACAAATTGTACAACTTTTCAATTCCGGAACATTTCATATCAAGCAACACAACCGAAAAGACTGAAAACTTGTCCGACTTGAGGGAAATCCAGAAACACCTAGAAAATCTGAGGAATGTCGAAGTAATATCGGATCAAGTATCATATCATGATGTCCACCACTACGTTGCGATATATGTCCTCATCGCGGCAGTAGCTGCGAGCGCGGCTGTACTCGCGTGGAAGCGCTGCCGGAGAAGTGCCGCAGCAGCAGAGGCGCCGGCCGCCCCGCAGCCGGCCGCCCGCTTCACGTCGAACGGGCAGGGCAGTGTAGTGAGTGATGTTGCTGGGACCAATCAGTGTTGTAGTGATAGTGCGCGAGTGTTACAGCAAAACAGAAGTACCTCGCCGGTGCTACGCTCTATATTTACTATCCCTAATTCTAATGACTAAAATAAAAAACATTTATACTAACAAAATCATCCATTACCTATTAATTATGTAAGATGAAATTTGTTTATCACCATGTACTTAGATTAGAATCATTTCATTCATCAAACACTAAGCTCATCTTCCTCCCCCGGGAATATGTACGAGCGTACATTTGTGGAGAATCAGCGATCTACACGTTGACCTCATTTCCATTTCTAACAATTAATGTATTTGCCAATCAGTTCGCAATGTGCTGTCAAGAACGCCGCGCGTAACTCATTATTCACCACTCATTAGAATTACCTTAGTTTTGTGTTAAGTCAAGCACATAAAATAAAGTTAATTTTATCTTATCGGTTTTATTAATTGAAACCACGTTGTTTCGGTTACCCCGAACATCTACAATTTTCAGTTTTGTGTAATCGTTCGTATAATCGAATTCAGAATGTATGTATAATACAATGTAGTAATCTGGTAGTGAGATCCTAGTGGTACGGCCAGGGTCGTCCCACAGGAGGGAGCTCTTCAACGGTTAATGGCATCGACTTGACATTTGGTACGGACGTGTAAGTTGGATGACATGTAATTATTATTATAATTATTTTTTAAATTTGGAACAGAAACCTTATTTTCCAGCGAGCCGGAGCCCCAAATCCTGGAGTACGTGACGCAGCAGCACAAGCTGGTCATCGGCATCGCGGCCGCGCACGCGCTGCGGCTCAGCGGCGGCTGGATGTGGGACATGTACAACAACGTCACCGCAGAGCTGCACAGCGGGGACCTCGAGCGCCTGCCCGAGGTGAGGCGGCGGGGCGGGCGGCGGCGCGGCACAGGCGCGGCAGCCGGGCTAGCAGCCGGCGGGGCGGGCGGCGGCGCGGCACAGGCGCGGCAGCCGGGCTAGCAGCCGGCGGGGCGGGCGGCGGCGCGGCACAGGCGCGGCAGCCGGGCTAGCAGCCGGCGGGGCGGGAACGTTTGTATGGAAAAATGACTGCTAATGGTGAAATGAATGTTCCCAGCTGCACGCGTTGTCGTGCTGCCTGAAGGCGGTGTCCACGGCCGACGCGGCCGAGTGCGTGGAGCGCTGCCGGCTGGCGTGCGGCGGGCACGGCTACATGCTGGCGTCCAGCCTGCCGCTCATGTACGGGCTGGTGACCGCCGCCTGCACCTACGAGGGCGAGAACACCGTGCTGCACCTGCAGACCGCCAGGTGCGTGTGCGCGGCGGGCGCGGCTACATGCTGTCGTCATACTTTTTGGAGAAAGATGTTTATTTCACAATTTTAAGTTACGTTAATATTTCAAAAAATATCCTCCAACTCTGAACCGTTAAGGAGTTGTACCTTCCATCATCATCCCATCAACACGAGATGGTGACTACCAGCCGCAAGTACCTGAATAGCTTTCTAAAACATATAAAACACATGATACGTGCCTATAAAATTTGAGGGTTGCCCCCGATTTCCCTGGGTTCCCATCATCAGATCCCGACTTGGTGACAACGGGACCAACTAGAAAGTATACCCTTTCAAACAAAAAAAAAATTGAAATCAGTCCAGCCGTCTTCGAGTAATCGGGGAACATTTGATAACCTCCTCGGTTAAAAGGATCATAAGACGTTGTAGGATCCCTCTCAGCATTCCGCAACAGCTCACCGCCCGCACTCCTGGCGCAGGTACCTGGTGAAGGCGTGGCAGCAGGCGACGGCCGGGCAGGCGCTGACGCCGACGGTGGCGTACGTGGCGCGCGTGCGCGGCGGCCGCCGCTCGCCGCCCTGGGACAGCACCATCCAGGGCATCATACAGGGCTTCCAGACCGTCGCTGCTGGGTAGGTTGTTTTTTATTATTAATTTTATCCTACAAGGAAGTCAAAGGAACTAAGTCCATACAGCCATGCCTGTTCTTTAATTTTCTGTGTAAGTCCCGTCACAGTCAGCCGTCTGTTATCAATGCTAAATAGCTTGTTTAGCACTTGATCTTAACGTATTAGATTTTATTTTGTAAGGTACAGACCGCACTACTATGGTTAATTGTTATTGTTATTATGGTATTTTGGCTGCCACGATACAGGCCTAGCCTTGTGTGGAGTCATTGG
>CAVNVB010000007.1:0-5000 GCA_963691665.1 Clepsis dumicolana
GAAACGAACGAACAACGAAAAAGGCCGTTTGAACATTCATTTAGAAAATAGCGTATCGGTACTCAAAGGTCACAAATGGAAGCTAATTCGCCTCCTACTCACATCTCTGACCGTTAATAAAATAAGTCATAAAAACAAAATCAGACTAACCTTTGACTCCAATAGTGACAGCGTTATGCGAAACAGCCAGCACGGCACTCTCGCCCGGCGGAACCGTCATTATACCAGATGCAAATTATTATTTTTTTACACTTTCAATGTGTGGCTTAAGTTAGAATTGCGTATCCATGGGTAGGTAAACTTGTTGGTGGTGATAAGGTTAGGTTAGTATTGCATCAAACTACCCAGAAATACATAATTATGCGTGCGTGCGAGCGAGCGAGCAAGACTAGTCTGAGCAGAAGCGACTCGGATAGGTTAGGTTCAGAAGGCTAAGGCGGGAGCGAAGCGGAGCGTAGCTCCCGCCTTAGCCGTCGGTGTTAGGTTTTTTTTTTAATAGCCCGGAAAAAAAATCGTTCTTTTCGTACTGTTTTGTATAAAAATAATAATAATTCAAAACAATACAAAAAAAAAAAATATTTAATAAAATTATTCTTCAGTAGGTGAAATAAGTACCTAAGTAATTTTTGAGATATAAAATATTTATTTGCTATTCGGGCCCATACCTACTAAATGTTATAAATTTGATTCAGGATTCCTGATACACAGTACCGGTTCGCGTTCCTCTCGTACTGAGCAGTATTACCCAGCTCACGTTCCCTTTTGGTGGGTGAACAATCCAACGCTTGGCGAATTTTGCTTCGCAATGATAGGAAGAGCCGACATCGAAAGACGATTCGCGTTATAAAAAGGGGAGTTTAATAAAAAACGAAAAACGCAACACACACAATAACACTTTTAATTACTTAGTTATCTTTGTTATAATATCTTTGTTTATTACTTACAGACAATGAAAGGCATTTTGAATGTCACCTCTGACATTCTTCACTAAGCTGGGAAGATGAGTGAGGAACGAGATGGAAGATGCGGAGATGACACAGGAAAGGGTTTTTTTTCCTGTGAATCGCTTTAAATAAATTGTGGTAATGTAGTAACGCAAGATATGCGACTAAATGAAAAAACGAAAAATTCAAAACAATAAAAAAATTAAAAATAAACTATCTAGTTATCCGGGCTATTAAAAAAAAAAAACCTAACACCGATGGCTAAGGCGGGAGCTACGCTCCGCTTCGCTCCCGCCTTAGCCTTCTGAACCTAACCTATCCGAGTCGCTTCTGCTCAGACTGGTCTTGCTCGCTCGCTTCGCTCGCTCGCATGTACATGCGAAGTAAATTTCGGACAGTCAAAAACATGCCAAAGGGGACCTGTAGGGGAATGTATTTTTGATTTTGATTTACGGCCACGGCCACGGCCGCGGCCGCCACGCGTAACGCGTCGCCTCCGTCGATCCCTATGGCGGTGGACGCGAGCGATGCGCACTTGATTGTGCGTTCGTCGTTTGCGTGCTGTGGCCTGTTGTAATGCGAGCTGAGAGACGTTGTTGTTTTTTTTAGAGCAGCAGTGTGACAGACTTATCAGCGAAAATATATACATGCGCGTTTGTTATTCTTGTCATCTCTCACTCTCTCAAAAAATACTGCCTTTGGTACGACCAGAGGGTAGCGTTTGTTTGTTTGGTGTTTGGGGGGTGGCAGAAGAGCGCGCGCAGAGAGAGAGATATAAGGAGGAGATCGTTCGCGACTCTTATCTCGTTTTTGTCGCCGTCACTAAAACGGCTGCGGGTGATGGCGCTCCCTGTCGCCGGGCGTTTTGTGCACACTTTGCGCGACAGTGTTAGAGGTGATACACCCGGTATCGTCCCACGGAGGACGTGCAGTGATTATTTTGTGCCTGGTCGTAGAAGAATGTTCATATTTGGGCGCTCGTAACGCGCGCTCGTAACGAGTGGAAAAACGACTTTAAGTTTAATTTCCAACGAAAAATAATAAACGGCACGTCGCGCGCGCTCTCGGACAAGTGAAGAGAGACGCGCGGCTACGTCGCGCTCGTAGAAGTGCGTTTTCGTAACGATACAACGTAACGTTGATCGTTCTAAACGACAGCTCCCTGGTTGATCCTGCCAGTAGTTATATGCTTGTCTCAAAGATTAAGCCATGCATGTCTCAGTGCAAGCCGTATTAAGGCGATACCGCGAATGGCTCAATATATCAGTTTTGGTTCCTTAGATCTTGCTCAGTTACTTGGATAACTGTGGTAATTCTAGAGCTAATACATGCAATCAGAACTCTGACCAGTGATGGGATGAGTGCTTTTATTAGATCAAAACCAATCGGCGGAGGGCCTCGCGTCCGAAGTCGTAACATTTTGATGAATCTGGATAACTTTTGCAGATCGCACGGTCCAGTACCGGCGACGCATCTTTCAAATGTCTGCCTTATCAACTTTCGATGGTAGTTTCTGCGACTACCATGGTTGTCACGGGTAACGGGGAATCAGGGTTCGATTCCGGAGAGGGAGCCTGAGAAACGGCTACCACATCCAAGGAAGGCAGCAGGCGCGCAAATTACCCACTCCCGGCACGGGGAGGTAGTGACGAAAAATAACGATACGGGACTCTTACGAGGCCTCGTAATCGGAATGAGTACACTTTAAATATTTTAACGAGGAACAATTGGAGGGCAAGTCTGGTGCCAGCAGCCGCGATAACTCCAGCTCCAATAGCGTATACTAAAATTGTTGCGGTTAAAAAGCTCGTAGTTGCATTTGTGCTGCGCGCTGTCGGTGCACCGCATCCGCGGTGATACTGACACGTTTGCGGAGCATATCGTCGGTGAGCCGGCGGTCAAACGCCGGTTCAATATCAAAATCCTATCGCGATGCTCTTCAGTGAGTGTCGAGGTGGGCCGACAATTTTACTTTGAACAAATTAGAGTGCTCAAAGCGGGCTCAAAATGCTGCTTGAATATTTCGTGCATGGAATAATAGAATATGATCTCGGTTCTATTTTGTTGGTTTTCAGAACTCCGAGGTAATGATTAATAGGGATAACTGGGGGCATTCGTATTGCGACGTTAGAGGTGAAATTCTTGGATCGTCGCAAGACGAACATCAGCGAAAGCATTTGCCAAAGGTGTTTTCATCAATCAAGAACGAAAGTTAGAGGTTCGAAGGCGATTAGATACCGCCCTAGTTCTAACCGTAAATATGTCATCTAGCGATCCGCCGACGTTACTACAATGGCTCGGCGGGCAGCTTCCGGGAAACCAAAGATTTTGGACTCCGGGGGGAGTATGGTTGCAAAGCTGAAACTTAAAGGAATTGACGGAAGGGCACCACCAGGAGTGGAGCCTGCGGCTTAATTTGACTCAACACGGGAAATCTCACCAGGCCCGGACACCGGAAGGATTGACAGATTAACAGCTCTTTCTTGATTCGGTGGGTGGTGGTGCATGGCCGTTCTTAGTTGGTGGAGCGATTTGTCTGGTTAATTCCGGTAACGAACGAGACTCTAGCCTGCTAAATAGGCGTCGTCATTTAGGTGCGCGCGGCCGTTCGCGGTCGTGCAACTCACTGGCGGCGTATTAAAATTCTTCTTAGAGGGACCGGCGGTTTCGAGCCGCACGAGATTGAGCAATAACAGGTCTGTGATGCCCTTAGATGTCCTGGGCCGCACGCGCGCTACACTGAAGGAATCAGCATGTTCTCCTTGGCCTAGAGGCCCGGGCAACCCGTTGAAACTCCTTCGTGCTGGGGATTGGGGTTTGCAATTATCCCCCATAAACGAGGAATTCCTAGTAAGCGCGAGTCATAAGCTCGCGTTGATTAAGTCCCTGCCCTTTGTACATACCGCCCGTCGCTACTACCGATTGAATGATTTAGTGAGGTCTTCGGACCGACACGCGGTGGCCTCGCGGCCGTCGGCGTTGCTGGGAAGTTGACCAAACTTGATCATTTAGAGGAAGTAAAAGTCGTAACAAGGTTTCCGTAGGGGAACCTGCGGAAGGATCATTAACGTGTTCGCTGCGCGCCTCACACGCACGCACGCTCATGCGACATAGTCCGACACACGTTCATGTTTTGACGCCGCGTGCGCTCGGGAACAGACGCCGCCGTTGCGGGTTCGCAGAACGCTGCGACGCTTCGCTCGACGGACGGGGCATGAAACCGCGCCCGGTCCGTCGCGACGCGTTCGCGGTCACGCGGCGCCTCAACCGCACCCGGCGGCGTCTCGAGCGCGCTTTGCGATTCGAAATATTGTCATTATAGCGGTGCATTTTTTTTCCTTTTTTCTCGGAATCTTTTATTCTTTTTTTTTTTTTTTTAATAAACTATTACCCTGGACGGTGGATCACTTGGCTCGCGGGTCGATGAAGAACGCAGTTAACTGCGCGTCATAGTGTGAACTGCAGGACACATTTGAACATCGACAATTCGAACGCACATTGCGGTCCGTGGAGACACATCCAGGACCACTCCTGTCTGAGGGCCGGCTGCATAAACAGACTGTATTCATACCGTCTGCTGTCACATTGCTTCTTGCCGAGCTGATGACGGTTCGCTCTACACGCGCGTCCGTTCAAACATTCGACTTTGTCATAATCGCTCGAGTACGACTCGCGTGCGGCGCACTCGATACAGACACTGTGATTACATAAACGTTATGGTGGTTGTAAAAGCGTCGCTGCGCGACATTCGTGCGCGTTTGATTGCGGGCCGCAACAGCGGCCGCAGTAGGCGGACTCGACGTCCGTAGAGCGCGTCGACGCCGTCGCCGCCGCCTCGCGCGCCTGCGTCGTCGTCGTAGCGCTGACCGGATATCGTGTCTGCCTCCAATTTTTATCGTTGGCCTCAGATCAGGGAGGATCACCCGCCGAATTTAAGCATATTAGTAAGCGGAGGAAAAGAAACTAACCAGGATTTCCTTAGTAGCGGCGAGCGAACAGGAACATGCCCAGCACTGAATCCCGCGGTCGTGACTGGTCGCGGGAGTTGTGGTGTTC
>CAVNVB010000007.1:10000-12500 GCA_963691665.1 Clepsis dumicolana
TACCCAGCTCACGTTCCCTTTTGGTGGGTGAACAATCCAACGCTTGGCGAATTTTGCTTCGCAATGATAGGAAGAGCCGACATCGAAAGACGATTCGCGTTATAAAAAGGGGAGTTTAATAAAAAACGAAAAACGCAACACACACAATAACACTTTTAATTACTTAGTTATCTTTGTTATAATATCTTTGTTTATTACTTACAGACAATGAAAGGCATTTTGAATGTCACCTCTGACATTCTTCACTAAGCTGGGAAGATGAGTGAGGAACGAGATGGAAGATGCGGAGATGACACAGGAAAGGGTTTTTTTCCTGTGAATCGCTTTAAATAAATTGTGGTAATGTAGTAACGCAAGATATGCGACTAAATGAAAAAACGAAAAATTCAAAACAATAAAAAAATTAAAAATAAACTATCTAGTTATCCGGGCTATTAAAAAAAAAAAACCTAACACCGATGGCTAAGGCGGGAGCTACGCTCCGCTTCGCTCCCGCCTTAGCCTTCTGAACCTAACCTATCCGAGTCGCTTCTGCTCAGACTGGTCTTGCTCGCTCGCTTCGCTCGCTCGCATGTACATGCGAAGTAAATTTCGGACAGTCAAAAACATGCCAAAGGGGACCTGTAGGGGAATGTATTTTTGATTTTGATTTACGGCCACGGCCACGGCCGCGGCCGCCACGCGTAACGCGTCGCCTCCGTCGATCCCTATGGCGGTGGACGCGAGCGATGCGCACTTGATTGTGCGTTCGTCGTTTGCGTGCTGTGGCCTGTTGTAATGCGAGCTGAGAGACGTTGTTGTTTTTTTTAGAGCAGCAGTGTGACAGACTTATCAGCGAAAATATATACATGCGCGTTTGTTATTCTTGTCATCTCTCACTCTCTCAAAAAATACTGCCTTTGGTACGACCAGAGGGTAGCGTTTGTTTGTTTGGTGTTTGGGGGGTGGCAGAAGAGCGCGCGCAGAGAGAGAGATATAAGGAGGAGATCGTTCGCGACTCTTATCTCGTTTTTGTCGCCGTCACTAAAACGGCTGCGGGTGATGGCGCTCCCTGTCGCCAGGCGTTTTGTGCACACTTTGCGCGACAGTGTTAGAGGTGATACACCCGGTATCGTCCCACGGAGGACGTGCAGTGATTATTTTGTGCCTGGTCGTAGAAGAATGTTCATATTTGGGCGCTCGTAACGCGCGCTCGTAACGAGTGGAAAAACGACTTTAAGTTTAATTTCCAACGAAAAATAATAAACGGCACGTCGCGCGCGCTCTCGGACAAGTGAAGAGAGACGCGCGGCTACGTCGCGCTCGTAGAAGCGCGTTTTCGTAACGATACAACGTAACGTTGATCGTTCTAAACGACAGCTCCCTGGTTGATCCTGCCAGTAGTTATATGCTTGTCTCAAAGATTAAGCCATGCATGTCTCAGTGCAAGCCGTATTAAGGCGATACCGCGAATGGCTCAATATATCAGTTTTGGTTCCTTAGATCTTGCTCAGTTACTTGGATAACTGTGGTAATTCTAGAGCTAATACATGCAATCAGAACTCTGACCAGTGATGGGATGAGTGCTTTTATTAGATCAAAACCAATCGGCGGAGGGCCTCGCGTCCGAAGTCGTAACATTTTGATGAATCTGGATAACTTTTGCAGATCGCACGGTCCAGTACCGGCGACGCATCTTTCAAATGTCTGCCTTATCAACTTTCGATGGTAGTTTCTGCGACTACCATGGTTGTCACGGGTAACGGGGAATCAGGGTTCGATTCCGGAGAGGGAGCCTGAGAAACGGCTACCACATCCAAGGAAGGCAGCAGGCGCGCAAATTACCCACTCCCGGCACGGGGAGGTAGTGACGAAAAATAACGATACGGGACTCTTACGAGGCCTCGTAATCGGAATGAGTACACTTTAAATATTTTAACGAGGAACAATTGGAGGGCAAGTCTGGTGCCAGCAGCCGCGATAACTCCAGCTCCAATAGCGTATACTAAAATTGTTGCGGTTAAAAAGCTCGTAGTTGCATTTGTGCTGCGCGCTGTCGGTGCACCGCATCCGCGGTGATACTGACACGTTTGCGGAGCATATCGTCGGTGAGCCGGCGGTCAAACGCCGGTTCAATATCAAAATCCTATCGCGATGCTCTTCAGTGAGTGTCGAGGTGGGCCGACAATTTTACTTTGAACAAATTAGAGTGCTCAAAGCGGGCTCAAAATGCTGCTTGAATATTTCGTGCATGGAATAATAGAATATGATCTCGGTTCTATTTTGTTGGTTTTCAGAACTCCGAGGTAATGATTAATAGGGATAACTGGGGGCATTCGTATTGCGACGTTAGAGGTGAAATTCTTGGATCGTCGCAAGACGAACATCAGCGAAAGCATTTGCCAAAGGTGTTTTCATCAATCAAGAACGAAAGTTAGAGGTTCGAAGGCGATTAGATACCGCCCTAGTTCTAACCGTAAATATGTCATCTAGCGATCCGCCGACGTTACTACAATGGCTC
>CAVNVB010000007.1:20000-21746 GCA_963691665.1 Clepsis dumicolana
GTGCGTTCGTCGTTTGCGTGCTGTGGCCTGTTGTAATGCGAGCTGAGAGACGTTGTTGTTTTTTTTAGAGCAGCAGTGTGACAGACTTATCAGCGAAAATATATACATGCGCGTTTGTTATTCTTGTCATCTCTCACTCTCTCAAAAAATACTGCCTTTGGTACGACCAGAGGGTAGCGTTTGTTTGTTTGGTGTTTGGGGGGTGGCAGAAGAGCGCGCGCAGAGAGAGAGATATAAGGAGGAGATCGTTCGCGACTCTTATCTCGTTTTTGTCGCCGTCACTAAAACGGCTGCGGGTGATGGCGCTCCCTGTCGCCGGGCGTTTTGTGCACACTTTGCGCGACAGTGTTAGAGGTGATACACCCGGTATCGTCCCACGGAGGACGTGCAGTGATTATTTTGTGCCTGGTCGTAGAAGAATGTTCATATTTGGGCGCTCGTAACGCGCGCTCGTAACGAGTGGAAAAACGACTTTAAGTTTAATTTCCAACGAAAAATAATAAACGGCACGTCGCGCGCGCTCTCGGACAAGTGAAGAGAGACGCGCGGCTACGTCGCGCTCGTAGAAGCGCGTTTTCGTAACGATACAACGTAACGTTGATCGTTCTAAACGACAGCTCCCTGGTTGATCCTGCCAGTAGTTATATGCTTGTCTCAAAGATTAAGCCATGCATGTCTCAGTGCAAGCCGTATTAAGGCGATACCGCGAATGGCTCAATATATCAGTTTTGGTTCCTTAGATCTTGCTCAGTTACTTGGATAACTGTGGTAATTCTAGAGCTAATACATGCAATCAGAACTCTGACCAGTGATGGGATGAGTGCTTTTATTAGATCAAAACCAATCGGCGGAGGGCCTCGCGTCCGAAGTCGTAACATTTTGATGAATCTGGATAACTTTTGCAGATCGCACGGTCCAGTACCGGCGACGCATCTTTCAAATGTCTGCCTTATCAACTTTCGATGGTAGTTTCTGCGACTACCATGGTTGTCACGGGTAACGGGGAATCAGGGTTCGATTCCGGAGAGGGAGCCTGAGAAACGGCTACCACATCCAAGGAAGGCAGCAGGCGCGCAAATTACCCACTCCCGGCACGGGGAGGTAGTGACGAAAAATAACGATACGGGACTCTTACGAGGCCTCGTAATCGGAATGAGTACACTTTAAATATTTTAACGAGGAACAATTGGAGGGCAAGTCTGGTGCCAGCAGCCGCGGTAACTCCAGCTCCAATAGCGTATACTAAAATTGTTGCGGTTAAAAAGCTCGTAGTTGCATTTGTGCTGCGCGCTGTCGGTGCACCGCATCCGCGGTGATACTGACACGTTTGCGGAGCATATCGTCGGTGAGCCGGCGGTCAAACGCCGGTTCAATATCAAAATCCTATCGCGATGCTCTTCAGTGAGTGTCGAGGTGGGCCGACAATTTTACTTTGAACAAATTAGAGTGCTCAAAGCGGGCTCAAAATGCTGCTTGAATATTTCGTGCATGGAATAATAGAATATGATCTCGGTTCTATTTTGTTGGTTTTCAGAACTCCGAGGTAATGATTAATAGGGATAACTGGGGGCATTCGTATTGCGACGTTAGAGGTGAAATTCTTGGATCGTCGCAAGACGAACATCAGCGAAAGCATTTGCCAAAGGTGTTTTCATCAATCAAGAACGAAAGTTAGAGGTTCGAAGGCGATTAGATACCGCCCTAGTTCTAACCGTAAATATGTCATCTAGCGATCCGCCGACGTTA
>CAVNVB010000008.1:12500-15000 GCA_963691665.1 Clepsis dumicolana
ATCAAGAAAGAGCTGTTAATCTGTCAATCCTTCCGGTGTCCGGGCCTGGTGAGATTTCCCGTGTTGAGTCAAATTAAGCCGCAGGCTCCACTCCTGGTGGTGCCCTTCCGTCAATTCCTTTAAGTTTCAGCTTGCAACCATACTCCCCCGGAGTCCAAAATCTTTGGTTTCCCGGAAGCTGCCCGCCGAGCCATTGTAGTAACGTCGGCGGATCCGCTAGATGACATATTTACGGTTAGAACTAGGGCGGTATCTAATCGCCTTCGAACCTCTAACTTTCGTTCTTGATTGATGAAAACACCTTTGGCAAATGCTTTCGCTGATGTTCGTCTTGCGACGATCCAAGAATTTCACCTCTAACGTCGCAATACGAATGCCCCCAGTTATCCCTATTAATCATTACCTCGGAGTTCTGAAAACCAACAAAATAGAACCGAGATCATATTCTATTATTCCATGCACGAAATATTCAAGCAGCATTTTGAGCCCGCTTTGAGCACTCTAATTTGTTCAAAGTAAAATTGTCGGCCCACCTCGACACTCACTGAAGAGCATCGCGATAGGATTTTGATATTGAACCGGCGTTTGACCGCCGGCTCACCGACGATATGCTCCGCAAACGTGTCAGTATCACCGCGGATGCGGTGCACCGACAGCGCGCAGCACAAATGCAACTACGAGCTTTTTAACCGCAACAATTTTAGTATACGCTATTGGAGCTGGAGTTACCGCGGCTGCTGGCACCAGACTTGCCCTCCAATTGTTCCTCGTAAAATATTTAAAGTGTACTCATTCCGATTACGAGGCCTCGTAAGAGTCCCGTATCGTTATTTTCGTCACTACCTCCCCGTGCCGGGAGTGGGTAATTTGCGCGCCTGCTGCCTTCCTTGGATGTGGTAGCCGTTTCTCAGGCTCCCTCTCCGGAATCGAACCCTGATTCCCCGTTACCCGTGACAACCATGGTAGTCGCAGAAACTACCATCGAAAGTTGATAAGGCAGACATTTGAAAGATGCGTCGCCGGTACTGGACCGTGCGATCTGCAAAAGTTATCCAGATTCATCAAAATGTTACGACTTCGGACGCGAGGCCCTCCGCCGATTGGTTTTGATCTAATAAAAGCACTCATCCCATCACTGGTCAGAGTTCTGATTGCATGTATTAGCTCTAGAATTACCACAGTTATCCAAGTAACTGAGCAAGATCTAAGGAACCAAAACTGATATATTGAGCCATTCGCGGTATCGCCTTAATACGGCTTGCACTGAGACATGCATGGCTTAATCTTTGAGACAAGCATATAACTACTGGCAGGATCAACCAGGGAGCTGTCGTTTAGAACGATCAACGTTACGTTGTATCGTTACGAAAACGCGCTTCTACGAGCGCGACGTAGCCGCGCGTCTCTCTTCACTTGTCCGAGAGCGCGCGCGACGTGCCGTTTATTATTTTTCGTTGGAAATTAAACTTAAAGTCGTTTTTCCACTCGTTACGAGCGCGCGTTACGAGCGCCCAAATATGAACATTCTTCTACGACCAGGCACAAAATAATCACTGCACGTCCTCCGTGGGACGATACCGGGTGTATCACCTCTAACACTGTCGCGCAAAGTGTGCACAAAACGCCCGGCGACAGGGAGCGCCATCACCCGCAGCCGTTTTAGTGACGGCGACAAAAACGAGATAAGAGTCGCGAACGATCTCCTCCTTATATCTCTCTCTCTGCGCGCGCTCTTCTGCCACCCCCCAAACACCAAACAAACAAACGCTACCCTCTGGTCGTACCAAAGGCAGTATTTTTTGAGAGAGTGAGAGATGACAAGAATAACAAACGCGCATGTATATATTTTCGCTGATAAGTCTGTCACACTGCTGCTCTAAAAAAAACAACAACGTCTCTCAGCTCGCATTACAACAGGCCACAGCACGCAAACGACGAACGCACAATCAAGTGCGCATCGCTCGCGTCCACCGCCATAGGGATCGACGGAGGCGACGCGTTACGCGTGGCGGCCGCGGCCGTGGCCGTGGCCGTAAATCAAAATCAAAAATACATTCCCCTACAGGTCCCCTTTGGCATGTTTTTGACTGTCCGAAATTTACTTCGCATGTACATGCGAGCGAGCGAAGCGAGCGAGCAAGACCAGTCTGAGCAGAAGCGACTCGGATAGGTTAGGTTCAGAAGGCTAAGGCGGGAGCGAAGCGGAGCGTAGCTCCCGCCTTAGCCATCGGTGTTAGGTTTTTTTTTTTTAATAGCCCGGATAACTAGATAGTTTATTTTTAATTTTTTTATTGTTTTGAATTTTTCGTTTTTTCATTTAGTCGCATATCTTGCGTTACTACATTACCACAATTTATTTAAAGCGATTCACAGGAAAAAAACCCTTTCCTGTGTCATCTCCGCATCTTCCATCTCGTTCCTCACTCATCTTCCCAGCTTAGTGAAGAATGTCAGAGGTGACATTCAAAATGCCTTTCATTGTCTGTAAGTAATAAACAAA
>CAVNVB010000008.1:22500-25000 GCA_963691665.1 Clepsis dumicolana
GGCTGCTGGCACCAGACTTGCCCTCCAATTGTTCCTCGTTAAAATATTTAAAGTGTACTCATTCCGATTACGAGGCCTCGTAAGAGTCCCGTATCGTTATTTTTCGTCACTACCTCCCCGTGCCGGGAGTGGGTAATTTGCGCGCCTGCTGCCTTCCTTGGATGTGGTAGCCGTTTCTCAGGCTCCCTCTCCGGAATCGAACCCTGATTCCCCGTTACCCGTGACAACCATGGTAGTCGCAGAAACTACCATCGAAAGTTGATAAGGCAGACATTTGAAAGATGCGTCGCCGGTACTGGACCGTGCGATCTGCAAAAGTTATCCAGATTCATCAAAATGTTACGACTTCGGACGCGAGGCCCTCCGCCGATTGGTTTTGATCTAATAAAAGCACTCATCCCATCACTGGTCAGAGTTCTGATTGCATGTATTAGCTCTAGAATTACCACAGTTATCCAAGTAACTGAGCAAGATCTAAGGAACCAAAACTGATATATTGAGCCATTCGCGGTATCGCCTTAATACGGCTTGCACTGAGACATGCATGGCTTAATCTTTGAGACAAGCATATAACTACTGGCAGGATCAACCAGGGAGCTGTCGTTTAGAACGATCAACGTTACGTTGTATCGTTACGAAAACGCGCTTCTACGAGCGCGACGTAGCCGCGCGTCTCTCTCTTCACTTGTCCGAGAGCGCGCGCGACGTGCCGTTTATTATTTTTCGTTGGAAATTAAACTTAAAGTCGTTTTTCCACTCGTTACGAGCGCGCGTTACGAGCGCCCAAATATGAACATTCTTCTACGACCAGGCACAAAATAATCACTGCACGTCCTCCGTGGGACGATACCGGGTGTATCACCTCTAACACTGTCGCGCAAAGTGTGCACAAAACGCCCGGCGACAGGGAGCGCCATCACCCGCAGCCGTTTTAGTGACGGCGACAAAAACGAGATAAGAGTCGCGAACGATCTCCTCCTTATATCTCTCTCTCTGCGCGCGCTCTTCTGCCACCCCCCAAACACCAAACAAACAAACGCTACCCTCTGGTCGTACCAAAGGCAGTATTTTTTGAGAGAGTGAGAGATGACAAGAATAACAAACGCGCATGTATATATTTTCGCTGATAAGTCTGTCACACTGCTGCTCTAAAAAAAACAACAACGTCTCTCAGCTCGCATTACAACAGGCCACAGCACGCAAACGACGAACGCACAATCAAGTGCGCATCGCTCGCGTCCACCGCCATAGGGATCGACGGAGGCGACGCGTTACGCGTGGCGGCCGCGGCCGTGGCCGTGGCCGTAAATCAAAATCAAAAATACATTCCCCTACAGGTCCCCTTTGGCATGTTTTTGACTGTCCGAAATTTACTTCGCATGTACATGCGAGCGAGCGAAGCAGAGCGAGCAAGACCAGTCTGAGCAGAAGCGACTCGGATAGGTTAGGTTCAGAAGGCTAAGGCGGGAGCGAAGCGGAGCGTAGCTCCCGCCTTAGCCATCGGTGTTAGGTTTTTTTTTTTTAATAGCCCGGATAACTAGATAGTTTATTTTTAATTTTTTTATTGTTTTGAATTTTTCGTTTTTTCATTTAGTCGCATATCTTGCGTTACTACATTACCACAATTTATTTAAAGCGATTCACAGGAAAAAAACCCTTTCCTGTGTCATCTCCGCATCTTCCATCTCGTTCCTCACTCATCTTCCCAGCTTAGTGAAGAATGTCAGAGGTGACATTCAAAATGCCTTTCATTGTCTGTAAGTAATAAACAAAGATATTATAACAAAGATAACTAAGTAATTAAAAGTGTTATTGTGTGTGTTGCGTTTTTCGTTTTTTATTAAACTCCCCTTTTTATAACGCGAATCGTCTTTCGATGTCGGCTCTTCCTATCATTGCGAAGCAAAATTCGCCAAGCGTTGGATTGTTCACCCACCAAAAGGGAACGTGAGCTGGGTAATACTGCTCAGTACGAGAGGAACGCGAACCGGTACTGTGTATCAGGAATCCTGAATCAAATTTATAACATTTAGTAGGTATGGGCCCGAATAGCAAATAAATATTTTATATCTCAAAAATTACTTAGGTACTTATTTCACCTACTGAAGAATAATTTTATTAAATATTTTTTTTTTTTTGTATTGTTTTGAATTATTATTATTTTTATACAAAACAGTACGAAAAGAACGATTTTTTTTCCGGGCTATTAAAAAAAAAACCTAACACCGACGGCTAAGGCGGGAGCTACGCTCCGCTTCGCTCCCGCCTTAGCCTTCTGAACCTAACCTATCCGAGTCGCTTCTGCTCAGACTAGTCTTGCTCGCTCGCTCGCACGCACGCATAATTATGTATTTCTGGGTAGTTTGATGCAATACTAACCTAACCTTATCACCACCAACAAGTTTACCTACCCATGGATACGCAATTCTAACTTAAGCCACACATTGAAAGTGTAAAAAAATAATAATTTGCATCTGGTATAATGACGGTTCCGCCGGGC
>CAVNVB010000008.1:30000-35216 GCA_963691665.1 Clepsis dumicolana
CCACGGACCGCAATGTGCGTTCGAATTGTCGATGTTCAAATGTGTCCTGCAGTTCACACTATGACGCGCAGTTAACTGCGTTCTTCATCGACCCGCGAGCCAAGTGATCCACCGTCCAGGGTAATAGTTTATTAAAAAAAAAAAAAAAAGAATAAAAGATTCCGAGAAAAAGGAAAAAAAATGCACCGCTATAATGACAATATTTCGAATCGCAAAGCGCGCTCGAGACGCCGCCGGGTGCGGTTGAGGCGCCGCGTGACCGCGAACGCGTCGCGACGGACCGGGCGCGGTTTCATGCCCCGTCCGTCGAGCGAAGCGTCGCAGCGTTCTGCGAACCCGCAACGGCGGCGTCTGTTCCCGAGCGCACGCGGCGTCAAAACATGAACGTGTGTCGGACTATGTCGCATGAGCGTGCGTGCGTGTGAGGCGCGCAGCGAACACGTTAATGATCCTTCCGCAGGTTCCCCTACGGAAACCTTGTTACGACTTTTACTTCCTCTAAATGATCAAGTTTGGTCAACTTCCCAGCAACGCCGACGGCCGCGAGGCCACCGCGTGTCGGTCCGAAGACCTCACTAAATCATTCAATCGGTAGTAGCGACGGGCGGTGTGTACAAAGGGCAGGGACTTAATCAACGCGAGCTTATGACTCGCGCTTACTAGGAATTCCTCGTTTATGGGGGATAATTGCAAACCCCAATCCCCAGCACGAAGGAGTTTCAACGGGTTGCCCGGGCCTCTAGGCCAAGGAGAACATGCTGATTCCTTCAGTGTAGCGCGCGTGCGGCCCAGGACATCTAAGGGCATCACAGACCTGTTATTGCTCAATCTCGTGCGGCTCGAAACCGCCGGTCCCTCTAAGAAGAATTTTAATACGCCGCCAGTGAGTTGCACGACCGCGAACGGCCGCGCGCACCTAAATGACGACGCCTATTTAGCAGGCTAGAGTCTCGTTCGTTACCGGAATTAACCAGACAAATCGCTCCACCAACTAAGAACGGCCATGCACCACCACCCACCGAATCAAGAAAGAGCTGTTAATCTGTCAATCCTTCCGGTGTCCGGGCCTGGTGAGATTTCCCGTGTTGAGTCAAATTAAGCCGCAGGCTCCACTCCTGGTGGTGCCCTTCCGTCAATTCCTTTAAAGTTTCAGCTTTGCAACCATACTCCCCCGGAGTCCAAAATCTTTGGTTTCCCGGAAGCTGCCCGCCGAGCCATTGTAGTAACGTCGGCGGATCGCTAGATGACATATTTACGGTTAGAACTAGGGCGGTATCTAATCGCCTTCGAACCTCTAACTTTCGTTCTTGATTGATGAAAACACCTTTTGGCAAATGCTTTCGCTGATGTTCGTCTTGCGACGATCCAAGAATTTCACCTCTAACGTCGCAATACGAATGCCCCAGTTATCCCTATTAATCATTACCTCGAGTTCTGAAAACCAACAAAATAGAACCGAGATCATATTCTATTATTCCATGCACGAAATATTCAAGCAGCATTTTGAGCCCGCTTTGAGCACTCTAATTTGTTCAAAGTAAAATTGTCGGCCCACCTCGACACTCACTGAAGAGCATCGCGATAGGATTTTGATATTGAACCGGCGTTTGACCGCCGGCTCACCGACGATATGCTCCGCAAACGTGTCAGTATCACCGCGGATGCGGTGCACCGACAGCGCGCAGCACAAATGCAACTACGAGCTTTTTAACCGCAACAATTTTAGTATACGCTATTGGAGCTGGAGTTACCGCGGCTGCTGGCACCAGACTTGCCCTCCAATTGTTCCTCGTAAAATATTTAAAGTGTACTCATTCCGATTACGAGGCCTCGTAAGAGTCCCGTATCGTTATTTTTCGTCACTACCCTTCCCCGTGCCGGGAGTGGGTAATTTGCGCGCCTGCTGCCTTCCTTGGATGTGGTAGCCGTTTCTCAGGCTCCCTCTCCGGAATCGAACCCTGATTCCCCGTTACCCGTGACAACCATGGTAGTCGCAGAAACTACCATCGAAAGTTGATAAGGCAGACATTTGAAAGATGCGTCGCCGGTACTGGACCGTGCGATCTGCAAAAGTTATCCAGATTCATCAAAATGTTACGACTTCGGACGCGAGGCCCTCCGCCGATTGGTTTTGATCTAATAAAAGCACTCATCCCATCACTGGTCAGAGTTCTGATTGCATGTATTAGCTCTAGAATTACCACAGTTATCCAAGTAACTGAGCAAGATCTAAGGAACCAAAACTGATATATTGAGCCATTCGCGGTATCGCCTTAATACGGCTTGCACTGAGACATGCATGGCTTAATCTTTGAGACAAGCATATAACTACTGGCAGGATCAACCAGGGAGCTGTCGTTTAGAACGATCAACGTTACGTTGTATCGTTACGAAAACGCGCTTCTACGAGCGCGACGTAGCCGCGCGTCTCTCTTCACTTGTCCGAGAGCGCGCGCGACGTGCCGTTTATTATTTTTCGTTGGAAATTAAACTTAAAGTCGTTTTTCCACTCGTTACGAGCGCGCGTTACGAGCGCCCAAATATGAACATTCTTCTACGACCAGGCACAAAATAATCACTGCACGTCCTCCGTGGGACGATACCGGGTGTATCACCTCTAACACTGTCGCGCAAAGTGTGCACAAAACGCCCGGCGACAGGGAGCGCCATCACCCGCAGCCGTTTTAGTGACGGCGACAAAAACGAGATAAGAGTCGCGAACGATCTCCTCCTTATATCTCTCTCTCTGCGCGCGCTCTTCTGCCACCCCCAAACACCAAACAAACAAACGCTACCCTCTAGTCGTACCAAAGGCAGTATTTTTTGAGAGAGTGAGAGATGACAAGAATAACAAACGCGCATGTATATATTTTCGCTGATAAGTCTGTCACACTGCTGCTCTAAAAAAAAACAACGTCTCTCAGCTCGCATTACAACAGGCCACAGCACGCAAACGACGAACGCACAATCAAGTGCGCATCGCTCGCGTCCACCGCCATAGGATCGACGGAGGCGACGGCGTTACGCGTGGCGGCCGCGGCCGTGGCCGTGGCCGTAAATCAAAATCAAAAATACATTCCCTACAGGTCCCCTTTGGCATGTTTTTGACTGTCCGAAATTTACTTCGCATGTACATGCGAGCGAGCGAAGCGAGCGAGCAAGACCAGTCTGAGCAGAAGCGACTCGGATAGGTTAGGTTCAGAGGCTAAGGCGGGAGCGAAGCGGGAGCGTAGCTCCCGCCTTAGCCATCGGTGTTAGGTTTTTTTTTTTTAATAGCCCGGATAACTAGATAGTTTATTTTTAATTTTTTTATTGTTTTGAATTTTCGTTTTTTCATTTAGTCGCATATCTTGCGTTACTACATTACCACAATTTATTTAAAGCGATACACAGGAAAAAAACCCTTTCCTGTGTCATCTCCGCATCTTCATCTCGTTCCTCACTCATCTTCCCAGCTTAGTGAAGAATGTCAGAGGTGACATTCAAAATGCCTTTCATTGTCTGTAAGTAATAAACAAAGATATTATAACAAAGATAACTAAGTAATTAAAAGTGTTATTGTGTGTGTGTTGCGTTTTTCGTTTTTTATTAAACTCCCCTTTTTATAACGCGAATCGTCTTTCGATGTCGGCTCTTCCTATCATTGCGAAGCAAAATTCGCCAAGCGTTGGATTGTTCACCCACCAAAAGGGAACGTGAGCTGGGTAATACTGCTCAGTACGAGAGGAACGCGAACCGGTACTGTGTATCAGGAATCCTGAATCAAATTTATAACATTTAGTAGGTATGGGCCCGAATAGCAAATAAATATTTTATATCTCAAAAATTACTTAGGTACTTATTTCACCTACTGAAGAATAATTTTATTAAATATTTTTTTTTTTTTGTATTGTTTTGAATTATTATTATTTTTATACAAAACAGTACGAAAAGAACGATTTTTTTTCCGGGCTATTAAAAAAAAAACCTAACACCGACGGCTAAGGCGGGAGCTACGCTCCGCTTCGCTCCCGCCTTAGCCTTCTGAACCTAACCTATCCGAGTCGCTTCTGCTCAGACTAGTCTTGCTCGCTCGCTCGCACGCACGCATAATTATGTATTTCTGGGTAGTTTGATGCAATACTAACCTAACCTTATCACCACCAACAAGTTTACCTACCCATGGATACGCAATTCTAACTTAAGCCACACATTGAAAGTGTAAAAAAATAATAATTTGCATCTGGTATAATGACGGTTCCGCCGGGCGAGAGTGCCGTGCTGGCTGTTTCGCATAACGCTGTCACTATTGGAGTCAAAGGTTAGTCTGATTTTGTTTTTATGACTTATTTTATTAACGGTCAGAGATGTGAGTAGGAGGCGAATTAGCTTCCATTTGTGACCTTTGAGTACCGATACGCTATTTTCTAAATGAATGTTCAAACGGCCTTTTTCGTTGTTCGTTCGTTTCCAGATAACATTGTGGTTAAATGAATCTGTGGCGTAGTAAAGTTATGGAAAACAAAATTAATAATATACATTGTCATCATAGCGTGCGGCCAAGAAAAGAGGAGGAAAGTTTATTAAAAAACGAAAGAAAAAAGATCACAGTACCGGTTCGCGTTATAAAAAAAAAAAAAAAAGATCACAGTACCGGTTCGCGTTATAAAAAAAAAAAGATCACAGTACCGGTTCGCGTTATAAAAAAAAAAAAAAATCACAGTACCGGTTAGCGTTATATAATATTGTGCTAAGTGTTTACTATATCATCATAGCGTGCGGCCAAGAAAAGAGGAGGAAAGTTGAATAAAAAACGAATGAAAAAAGATCACAGTACCGGTTCGCGTTATAAAAATTTCGACAGAAATAACGAATGCCGGTTCACGTTATACAATAGATTGAGTCAGAGCTGTCAGAGATGACGCCATAACATCGTCCGCGGACGAATCACCTGGCGTAGGGCCGAGTCTCAACAGATCGCAGCACGACGCTGCTCTACCGAGCACAACACCCCGCCAGGAACGGAAGTCGTCTACAGACTATTCCGAGCCCCGACATCGAACTGAGTTATGTTAGGACCCGCGGAGCCGTGATGCACGTGTTGAACCGTACTGCACCGATCTCCGAGATCCGAATGGGCTTCGACGTCGCACCTTACGAGTAAAGCGCGACTAGTAAAGTCACATTGTTTAGAGCCTCCCGACTCTCGGGGCTCCACAGTGAGCATATCCTTGCCG
>CAVNVB010000009.1:5000-10000 GCA_963691665.1 Clepsis dumicolana
GATCTTTTTTTTTTTTTTTTTTATAACGCGAACCGGTACTGTGATCTTTTTTCTTTCGTTTTTTAATAAACTTTCCTCCTCTTTTCTTGGCCGCACGCTATGATGACAATGTATATTATTAATTTTGTTTTCCATAACTTTACTACGCCACAGATTCATTTAACCACAATGTTATCTGGAAACGAACGAACAACGAAAAAGGCCGTTTGAACATTCATTTAGAAAATAGCGTATCGGTACTCAAAGGTCACAAATGGAAGCTAATTCGCCTCCTACTCACATCTCTGACCGTTAATAAAATAAGTCATAAAAACAAAATCAGACTAACCTTTGACTCCAATAGTGACAGCGTTATGCGAAACAGCCAGCACGGCACTCTCGCCCGGCGGAACCGTCATTATACCAGATGCAAATTATTATTTTTTTACACTTTCAATGTGTGGCTTAAGTTAGAATTGCGTATCCATGGGTAGGTAAACTTGTTGGTGGTGATAAGGTTAGGTTAGTATTGCATCAAACTACCCAGAAATACATAATTATGCGTGCGTGCGAGCGAGCGAGCAAGACTAGTCTGAGCAGAAGCGACTCGGATAGGTTAGGTTCAGAAGGCTAAGGCGGGAGCGAAGCGGAGCGTAGCTCCCGCCTTAGCCGTCGGTGTTAGGTTTTTTTTTTAATAGCCCGGAAAAAAAATCGTTCTTTTCGTACTGTTTTGTATAAAAATAATAATAATTCAAAACAATACAAAAAAAAAAAAATATTTAATAAAATTATTCTTCAGTAGGTGAAATAAGTACCTAAGTAATTTTTGAGATATAAAATATTTATTTGCTATTCGGGCCCATACCTACTAAATGTTATAAATTTGATTCAGGATTCCTGATACACAGTACCGGTTCGCGTTCCTCTCGTACTGAGCAGTATTACCCAGCTCACGTTCCCTTTTGGTGGGTGAACAATCCAACGCTTGGCGAATTTTGCTTCGCAATGATAGGAAGAGCCGACATCGAAAGACGATTCGCGTTATAAAAAGGGGAGTTTAATAAAAAACGAAAAACGCAACACACACAATAACACTTTTAATTACTTAGTTATCTTTGTTATAATATCTTTGTTTATTACTTACAGACAATGAAAGGCATTTTGAATGTCACCTCTGACATTCTTCACTAAGCTGGGAAGATGAGTGAGGAACGAGATGGAAGATGCGGAGATGACACAGGAAAGGGTTTTTTTCCTGTGAATCGCTTTAAATAAATTGTGGTAATGTAGTAACGCAAGATATGCGACTAAATGAAAAAACGAAAAATTCAAAACAATAAAAAAATTAAAAATAAACTATCTAGTTATCCGGGCTATTAAAAAAAAAAAACCTAACACCGATGGCTAAGGCGGGAGCTACGCTCCGCTTCGCTCCCGCCTTAGCCTTCTGAACCTAACCTATCCGAGTCGCTTCTGCTCAGACTGGTCTTGCTCGCTCGCTTCGCTCGCTCGCATGTACATGCGAAGTAAATTTCGGACAGTCAAAAACATGCCAAAGGGGACCTGTAGGGGAATGTATTTTTGATTTTGATTTACGGCCACGGCCACGGCCGCGGCCGCCACGCGTAACGCGTCGCCTCCGTCGATCCCTATGGCGGTGGACGCGAGCGATGCGCACTTGATTGTGCGTTCGTCGTTTGCGTGCTGTGGCCTGTTGTAATGCGAGCTGAGAGACGTTGTTGTTTTTTTTAGAGCAGCAGTGTGACAGACTTATCAGCGAAAATATATACATGCGCGTTTGTTATTCTTGTCATCTCTCACTCTCTCAAAAAATACTGCCTTTGGTACGACCAGAGGGTAGCGTTTGTTTGTTTGGTGTTTGGGGGGTGGCAGAAGAGCGCGCGCAGAGAGAGAGATATAAGGAGGAGATCGTTCGCGACTCTTATCTCGTTTTTGTCGCCGTCACTAAAACGGCTGCGGGTGATGGCGCTCCCTGTCGCCGGGCGTTTTGTGCACACTTTGCGCGACAGTGTTAGAGGTGATACACCCGGTATCGTCCCACGGAGGACGTGCAGTGATTATTTTGTGCCTGGTCGTAGAAGAATGTTCATATTTGGGCGCTCGTAACGCGCGCTCGTAACGGGTGGAAAAACGACTTTAAGTTTAATTTCCAACGAAAAATAATAAACGGCACGTCGCGCGCGCTCTCGGACAAGTGAAGAGAGACGCGCGGCTACGTCGCGCTCGTAGAAGCGCGTTTTCGTAACGATACAACGTAACGTTGATCGTTCTAAACGACAGCTCCCTGGTTGATCCTGCCAGTAGTTATATGCTTGTCTCAAAGATTAAGCCATGCATGTCTCAGTGCAAGCCGTATTAAGGCGATACCGCGAATGGCTCAATATATCAGTTTTGGTTCCTTAGATCTTGCTCAGTTACTTGGATAACTGTGGTAATTCTAGAGCTAATACATGCAATCAGAACTCTGACCAGTGATGGGATGAGTGCTTTTATTAGATCAAAACCAATCGGCGGAGGGCCTCGCGTCCGAAGTCGTAACATTTTGATGAATCTGGATAACTTTTGCAGATCGCACGGTCCAGTACCGGCGACGCATCTTTCAAATGTCTGCCTTATCAACTTTCGATGGTAGTTTCTGCGACTACCATGGTTGTCACGGGTAACGGGGAATCAGGGTTCGATTCCGGAGAGGGAGCCTGAGAAACGGCTACCACATCCAAGGAAGGCAGCAGGCGCGCAAATTACCCACTCCCGGCACGGGGAGGTAGTGACGAAAAATAACGATACGGGACTCTTACGAGGCCTCGTAATCGGAATGAGTACACTTTAAATATTTTAACGAGGAACAATTGGAGGGCAAGTCTGGTGCCAGCAGCCGCGGTAACTCCAGCTCCAATAGCGTATACTAAAATTGTTGCGGTTAAAAAGCTCGTAGTTGCATTTGTGCTGCGCGCTGTCGGTGCACCGCATCCGCGGTGATACTGACACGTTTGCGGAGCATATCGTCGGTGAGCCGGCGGTCAAACGCCGGTTCAATATCAAAATCCTATCGCGATGCTCTTCAGTGAGTGTCGAGGTGGGCCGACAATTTTACTTTGAACAAATTAGAGTGCTCAAAGCGGGCTCAAAATGCTGCTTGAATATTTCGTGCATGGAATAATAGAATATGATCTCGGTTCTATTTTGTTGGTTTTCAGAACTCCGAGGTAATGATTAATAGGGATAACTGGGGGCATTCGTATTGCGACGTTAGAGGTGAAATTCTTGGATCGTCGCAAGACGAACATCAGCGAAAGCATTTGCCAAAGGTGTTTTCATCAATCAAGAACGAAAGTTAGAGGTTCGAAGGCGATTAGATACCGCCCTAGTTCTAACCGTAAATATGTCATCTAGCGATCCGCCGACGTTACTACAATGGCTCGGCGGGCAGCTTCCGGGAAACCAAAGATTTTGGACTCCGGGGGGAGTATGGTTGCAAAGCTGAAACTTAAAGGAATTGACGGAAGGGCACCACCAGGAGTGGAGCCTGCGGCTTAATTTGACTCAACACGGGAAATCTCACCAGGCCCGGACACCGGAAGGATTGACAGATTAACAGCTCTTTCTTGATTCGGTGGGTGGTGGTGCATGGCCGTTCTTAGTTGTGGAGCGATTTGTCTGGTTAATTCCGGTAACGAACGAGACTCTAGCCTGCTAAATAGGCGTCGTCATTTAGGTGCGCGCGGCCGTTCGCGGTCGTGCAACTCACTGGCGGCGTATTAAAATTCTTCTTAGAGGGACCGGCGGTTTCGAGCCGCACGAGATTGAGCAATAACAGGTCTGTGATGCCCTTAGATGTCCTGGGCCGCACGCGCGCTACACTGAAGGAATCAGCATGTTCTCCTTGGCCTAGAGGCCCGGGCAACCCGTTGAAACTCCTTCGTGCTGGGGATTGGGGTTTGCAATTATCCCCCATAAACGAGGAATTCCTAGTAAGCGCGAGTCATAAGCTCGCGTTGATTAAGTCCCTGCCCTTTGTACACACCGCCCGTCGCTACTACCGATTGAATGATTTAGTGAGGTCTTCGGACCGACACGCGGTGGCCTCGCGGCCGTCGGCGTTGCTGGGAAGTTGACCAAACTTGATCATTTAGAGGAAGTAAAAGTCGTAACAAGGTTTCCGTAGGGGAACCTGCGGAAGGATCATTAACGTGTTCGCTGCGCGCCTCACACGCACGCACGCTCATGCGACATAGTCCGACACACGTTCATGTTTTGACGCCGCGTGCGCTCGGGAACAGACGCCGCCGTTGCGGGTTCGCAGAACGCTGCGACGCTTCGCTCGACGGACGGGGCATGAAACCGCGCCCGGTCCGTCGCGACGCGTTCGCGGTCACGCGGCGCCTCAACCGCACCCGGCGGCGTCTCGAGCGCGCTTTGCGATTCGAAATATTGTCATTATAGCGGTGCATTTTTTTTCCTTTTTTCTCGGAATCTTTTATTCTTTTTTTTTTTTTTTAATAAACTATTACCCTGGACGGTGGATCACTTGGCTCGCGGGTCGATGAAGAACGCAGTTAACTGCGCGTCATAGTGTGAACTGCAGGACACATTTGAACATCGACAATTCGAACGCACATTGCGGTCCGTGGAGACACATCCAGGACCACTCCTGTCTGAGGGCCGGCTGCATAAACAGACTGTATTCATACCGTCTGCTGTCACATTGCTTCTTGCCGAGCTGATGACGGTTCGCTCTACACGCGCGTCCGTTCAAACATTCGACTTTGTCATAATCGCTCGAGTACGACTCGCGTGCGGCGCACTCGATACAGACACTGTGATTACATAAACGTTATGGTGGTTGTAAAAGCGTCGCTGCGCGACATTCGTGCGCGTTTGATTGCGGGCCGCAACAGCGGCCGCAGTAGGCGGACTCGACGTCCGTAGAGCGCGTCGACGCCGTCGCCGCCGCCTCGCGCGCCTGCGTCGTCGTCGTAGCGCTGACCGGATATCGTGTC
>CAVNVB010000009.1:15000-17500 GCA_963691665.1 Clepsis dumicolana
ACAATACAAAAAAAAAAAAATATTTAATAAAATTATTCTTCAGTAGGTGAAATAAGTACCTAAGTAATTTTTGAGATATAAAATATTTATTTGCTATTCGGGCCCATACCTACTAAATGTTATAAATTTGATTCAGGATTCCTGATACACAGTACCGGTTCGCGTTCCTCTCGTACTGAGCAGTATTACCCAGCTCACGTTCCCTTTTGGTGGGTGAACAATCCAACGCTTGGCGAATTTTGCTTCGCAATGATAGGAAGAGCCGACATCGAAAGACGATTCGCGTTATAAAAAGGGGAGTTTAATAAAAAACGAAAAACGCAACACACACAATAACACTTTTAATTACTTAGTTATCTTTGTTATAATATCTTTGTTTATTACTTACAGACAATGAAAGGCATTTTGAATGTCACCTCTGACATTCTTTCACTAAGCTGGGAAGATGAGTGAGGAACGAGATGGAAGATGCGGAGATGACACAGGAAAGGGTTTTTTTCCTGTGAATCGCTTTAAATAAATTGTGGTAATGTAGTAACGCAAGATATGCGACTAAATGAAAAAACGAAAAATTCAAAACAATAAAAAAATTAAAAATAAACTATCTAGTTATCCGGGCTATTAAAAAAAAAAAACCTAACACCGATGGCTAAGGCGGGAGCTACGCTCCGCTTCGCTCCCGCCTTAGCCTTCTGAACCTAACCTATCCGAGTCGCTTCTGCTCAGACTGGTCTTGCTCGCTCGCTTCGCTCGCTCGCATGTACATGCGAAGTAAATTTCGGACAGTCAAAAACATGCCAAAGGGGACCTGTAGGGGAATGTATTTTTGATTTTGATTTACGGCCACGGCCACGGCCGCGGCCGCCACGCGTAACGCGTCGCCTCCGTCGATCCCTATGGCGGTGGACGCGAGCGATGCGCACTTGATTGTGCGTTCGTCGTTTGCGTGCTGTGGCCTGTTGTAATGCGAGCTGAGAGACGTTGTTGTTTTTTTTAGAGCAGCAGTGTGACAGACTTATCAGCGAAAATATATACATGCGCGTTTGTTATTCTTGTCATCTCTCACTCTCTCAAAAAATACTGCCTTTGGTACGACCAGAGGGTAGCGTTTGTTTGTTTGGTGTTTGGGGGGTGGCAGAAGAGCGCGCGCAGAGAGAGAGATATAAGGAGGAGATCGTTCGCGACTCTTATCTCGTTTTTGTCGCCGTCACTAAAACGGCTGCGGGTGATGGCGCTCCCTGTCGCCGGGCGTTTTGTGCACACTTTGCGCGACAGTGTTAGAGGTGATACACCCGGTATCGTCCCACGGAGGACGTGCAGTGATTATTTTGTGCCTGGTCGTAGAAGAATGTTCATATTTGGGCGCTCGTAACGCGCGCTCGTAACGAGTGGAAAAACGACTTTAAGTTTAATTTCCAACGAAAAATAATAAACGGCACGTCGCGCGCGCTCTCGGACAAGTGAAGAGAGACGCGCGGCTACGTCGCGCT
Source organism: Clepsis dumicolana (assembly GCA_963691665.1). Classification (NCBI taxonomy): domain Eukaryota; kingdom Metazoa; phylum Arthropoda; class Insecta; order Lepidoptera; family Tortricidae; genus Clepsis; species Clepsis dumicolana. The sequence continues at coordinate 16,491 of CAVNVB010000009.1, forward strand.
CGTAGAAGCGCGTTTTCGTAACGATACAACGTAACGTTGATCGTTCTAAACGACAGCTCCCTGGTTGATCCTGCCAGTAGTTATATGCTTGTCTCAAAGATTAAGCCATGCATGTCTCAGTGCAAGCCGTATTAAGGCGATACCGCGAATGGCTCAATATATCAGTTTTGGTTCCTTAGATCTTGCTCAGTTACTTGGATAACTGTGGTAATTCTAGAGCTAATACATGCAATCAGAACTCTGACCAGTGATGGGATGAGTGCTTTTATTAGATCAAAACCAATCGGCGGAGGGCCTCGCGTCCGAAGTCGTAACATTTTGATGAATCTGGATAACTTTTGCAGATCGCACGGTCCAGTACCGGCGACGCATCTTTCAAATGTCTGCCTTATCAACTTTCGATGGTAGTTTCTGCGACTACCATGGTTGTCACGGGTAACGGGGAATCAGGGTTCGATTCCGGAGAGGGAGCCTGAGAAACGGCTACCACATCCAAGGAAGGCAGCAGGCGCGCAAATTACCCACTCCCGGCACGGGGAGGTAGTGACGAAAAATAACGATACGGGACTCTTACGAGGCCTCGTAATCGGAATGAGTACACTTTAAATATTTTAACGAGGAACAATTGGAGGGCAAGTCTGGTGCCAGCAGCCGCGATAACTCCAGCTCCAATAGCGTATACTAAAATTGTTGCGGTTAAAAAGCTCGTAGTTGCATTTGTGCTGCGCGCTGTCGGTGCACCGCATCCGCGGTGATACTGACACGTTTGCGGAGCATATCGTCGGTGAGCCGGCGGTCAAACGCCGGTTCAATATCAAAATCCTATCGCGATGCTCTTCAGTGAGTGTCGAGGTGGGCCGACAATTTTACTTTGAACAAATTAGAGTGCTCAAAGCGAGGCTCAAAATGCTGCTTGAATATTTCGTGCATGGAATAATAGAATATGATCTCGGTTCTATTTTGTTGGTTTTCAGAACTCCGAGGTAATGATTAATAGGGATAACTGGGGG
>CAVNVB010000010.1:2500-5000 GCA_963691665.1 Clepsis dumicolana
GGCACTCTCGCCCGGCGGAACCGTCATTATACCAGATGCAAATTATTATTTTTTTACACTTTCAATGTGTGGCTTAAGTTAGAATTGCGTATCCATGGGTAGGTAAACTTGTTGGTGGTGATAAGGTTAGGTTAGTATTGCATCAAACTACCCAGAAATACATAATTATGCGTGCGTGCGAGCGAGCGAGCAAGACTAGTCTGAGCAGAAGCGACTCGGATAGGTTAGGTTCAGAAGGCTAAGGCGGGAGCGAAGCGGAGCGTAGCTCCCGCCTTAGCCGTCGGTGTTAGGTTTTTTTTTTAATAGCCCGGAAAAAAAATCGTTCTTTCGTACTGTTTTGTATAAAAATAATAATAATTCAAAACAATACAAAAAAAAAAAATATTTAATAAAATTATTCTTCAGTAGGTGAAATAAGTACCTAAGTAATTTTTGAGATATAAAATATTTATTTGCTATTCGGGGCCCATACCTACTAAATGTTATAAATTTGATTCAGGATTCCTGATACACAGTACCGGTTCGCGTTCCTCTCGTACTGAGCAGTATTACCCAGCTCACGTTCCCTTTTGGTGGGTGAACAATCCAACGCTTGGCGAATTTTGCTTCGCAATGATAGGAAGAGCCGACATCGAAAGACGATTCGCGTTATAAAAAGGGGAGTTTAATAAAAAACGAAAAACGCAACACACACAATAACACTTTTAATTACTTAGTTATCTTTGTTATAATATCTTTGTTTATTACTTACAGACAATGAAAGGCATTTTGAATGTCACCTCTGACATTCTTCACTAAGCTGGGAAGATGAGTGAGGAACGAGATGGAAGATGCGGAGATGACACAGGAAAGGGTTTTTTTCCTGTGAATCGCTTTAAATAAATTGTGGTAATGTAGTAACGCAAGATATGCGACTAAATGAAAAAACGAAAAATTCAAAACAATAAAAAAATTAAAAATAAACTATCTAGTTATCCGGGCTATTAAAAAAAAAAACCTAACACCGATGGCTAAGGCGGGAGCTACGCTCCGCTTCGCTCCCGCCTTAGCCTTCTGAACCTAACCTATCCGAGTCGCTTCTGCTCAGACTGGTCTTGCTCGCTCGCTTCGCTCGCTCGCATGTACATGCGAAGTAAATTTCGGACAGTCAAAAACATGCCAAAGGGGACCTGTAGGGGAATGTATTTTTGATTTTGATTTACGGCCACGGCCACGGCCGCGGCCGCCACGCGTAACGCGTCGCCTCCGTCGATCCCTATGGCGGTGGACGCGAGCGATGCGCACTTGATTGTGCGTTCGTCGTTTGCGTGCTGTGGCCTGTTGTAATGCGAGCTGAGAGACGTTGTTGTTTTTTTTAGAGCAGCAGTGTGACAGACTTATCAGCGAAAATATATACATGCGCGTTTGTTATTCTTGTCATCTCTCACTCTCTCAAAAAATACTGCCTTTGGTACGACCAGAGGGTAGCGTTTGTTTGTTTGGTGTTTGGGGGGTGGCAGAAGAGCGCGCGCAGAGAGAGAGATATAAGGAGGAGATCGTTCGCGACTCTTATCTCGTTTTTGTCGCCGTCACTAAAACGGCTGCGGGTGATGGCGCTCCCTGTCGCCGGGCGTTTTGTGCACACTTTGCGCGACAGTGTTAGAGGTGATACACCCGGTATCGTCCCACGGAGGACGTGCAGTGATTATTTTGTGCCTGGTCGTAGAAGAATGTTCATATTTGGGCGCTCGTAACGCGCGCTCGTAACGAGTGGAAAAACGACTTTAAGTTTAATTTCCAACGAAAAATAATAAACGGCACGTCGCGCGCGCTCTCGGACAAGTGAAGAGAGACGCGCGGCTACGTCGCGCTCGTAGAAGCGCGTTTTCGTAACGATACAACGTAACGTTGATCGTTCTAAACGACAGCTCCCTGGTTGATCCTGCCAGTAGTTATATGCTTGTCTCAAAGATTAAGCCATGCATGTCTCAGTGCAAGCCGTATTAAGGCGATACCGCGAATGGCTCAATATATCAGTTTTGGTTCCTTAGATCTTGCTCAGTTACTTGGATAACTGTGGTAATTCTAGAGCTAATACATGCAATCAGAACTCTGACCAGTGATGGGATGAGTGCTTTTATTAGATCAAAACCAATCGGCGGAGGGCCTCGCGTCCGAAGTCGTAACATTTTGATGAATCTGGATAACTTTTGCAGATCGCACGGTCCAGTACCGGCGACGCATCTTTCAAATGTCTGCCTTATCAACTTTCGATGGTAGTTTCTGCGACTACCATGGTTGTCACGGGTAACGGGGAATCAGGGTTCGATTCCGGAGAGGGAGCCTGAGAAACGGCTACCACATCCAAGGAAGGCAGCAGGCGCGCAAATTACCCACTCCCGGCACGGGGAGGTAGTGACGAAAAATAACGATACGGGACTCTTACGAGGCCTCGTAATCGGAATGAGTACACTTTAAATATTTTAACGAGGAACAATTGGAGGGCAAGTCTGGTGCCAGC
>CAVNVB010000010.1:12500-15000 GCA_963691665.1 Clepsis dumicolana
TTACTTACAGACAATGAAAGGCATTTTGAATGTCACCTCTGACATTCTTCACTAAGCTGGGAAGATGAGTGAGGAACGAGATGGAAGATGCGGAGATGACACAGGAAAGGGTTTTTTTCCTGTGAATCGCTTTAAATAAATTGTGGTAATGTAGTAACGCAAGATATGCGACTAAATGAAAAAACGAAAAATTCAAAACAATAAAAAAATTAAAAATAAACTATCTAGTTATCCGGGCTATTAAAAAAAAAAAACCTAACACCGATGGCTAAGGCGGGAGCTACGCTCCGCTTCGCTCCCGCCTTAGCCTTCTGAACCTAACCTATCCGAGTCGCTTCTGCTCAGACTGGTCTTGCTCGCTCGCTTCGCTCGCTCGCATGTACATGCGAAGTAAATTTCGGACAGTCAAAAACATGCCAAAGGGGACCTGTAGGGGAATGTATTTTTGATTTTGATTTACGGCCACGGCCACGGCCGCGGCCGCCACGCGTAACGCGTCGCCTCCGTCGATCCCTATGGCGGTGGACGCGAGCGATGCGCACTTGATTGTGCGTTCGTCGTTTGCGTGCTGTGGCCTGTTGTAATGCGAGCTGAGAGACGTTGTTGTTTTTTTTAGAGCAGCAGTGTGACAGACTTATCAGCGAAAATATATACATGCGCGTTTGTTATTCTTGTCATCTCTCACTCTCTCAAAAAATACTGCCTTTGGTACGACCAGAGGGTAGCGTTTGTTTGTTTGGTGTTTGGGGGGTGGCAGAAGAGCGCGCGCAGAGAGAGAGATATAAGGAGGAGATCGTTCGCGACTCTTATCTCGTTTTTGTCGCCGTCACTAAAACGGCTGCGGGTGATGGCGCTCCCTGTCGCCGGGCGTTTTGTGCACACTTTGCGCGACAGTGTTAGAGGTGATACACCCGGTATCGTCCCACGGAGGACGTGCAGTGATTATTTTGTGCCTGGTCGTAGAAGAATGTTCATATTTGGGCGCTCGTAACGCGCGCTCGTAACGAGTGGAAAAACGACTTTAAGTTTAATTTCCAACGAAAAATAATAAACGGCACGTCGCGCGCGCTCTCGGACAAGTGAAGAGAGACGCGCGGCTACGTCGCGCTCGTAGAAGCGCGTTTTCGTAACGATACAACGTAACGTTGATCGTTCTAAACGACAGCTCCCTGGTTGATCCTGCCAGTAGTTATATGCTTGTCTCAAAGATTAAGCCATGCATGTCTCAGTGCAAGCCGTATTAAGGCGATACCGCGAATGGCTCAATATATCAGTTTTGGTTCCTTAGATCTTGCTCAGTTACTTGGATAACTGTGGTAATTCTAGAGCTAATACATGCAATCAGAACTCTGACCAGTGATGGGATGAGTGCTTTTATTAGATCAAAACCAATCGGCGGAGGGCCTCGCGTCCGAAGTCGTAACATTTTGATGAATCTGGATAACTTTTGCAGATCGCACGGTCCAGTACCGGCGACGCATCTTTCAAATGTCTGCCTTATCAACTTTCGATGGTAGTTTCTGCGACTACCATGGTTGTCACGGGTAACGGGGAATCAGGGTTCGATTCCGGAGAGGGAGCCTGAGAAACGGCTACCACATCCAAGGAAGGCAGCAGGCGCGCAAATTACCCACTCCCGGCACGGGGAGGTAGTGACGAAAAATAACGATACGGGACTCTTACGAGGCCTCGTAATCGGAATGAGTACACTTTAAATATTTTAACGAGGAACAATTGGAGGGCAAGTCTGGTGCCAGCAGCCGCGATAACTCCAGCTCCAATAGCGTATACTAAAATTGTTGCGGTTAAAAAGCTCGTAGTTGCATTTGTGCTGCGCGCTGTCGGCTGCACCGCATCCGCGGTGATACTGACACGTTTGCGGAGCATATCGTCGGTGAGCCGGCGGTCAAACGCCGGTTCAATATCAAAATCCTATCGCGATGCTCTTCAGTGAGTGTCGAGGTGGGCCGACAATTTTACTTTGAACAAATTAGAGTGCTCAAAGCGGGCTCAAAATGCTGCTTGAATATTTCGTGCATGGAATAATAGAATATGATCTCGGTTCTATTTTGTTGGTTTTCAGAACTCCGAGGTAATGATTAATAGGGATAACTGGGGGCATTCGTATTGCGACGTTAGAGGTGAAATTCTTGGATCGTCGCAAGACGAACATCAGCGAAAGCATTTGCCAAAGGTGTTTTTCATCAATCAAGAACGAAAGTTAGAGGTTCGAAGGCGATTAGATACCGCCCTAGTTCTAACCGTAAATATGTCATCTAGCGATCCGCCGACGTTACTACAATGGCTCGGCGGGCAGCTTCCGGGAAACCAAAGATTTTGGACTCCGGGGGGAGTATGGTTGCAAAGCTGAAACTTAAAGGAATTGACGGAAGGGCACCACCAGGAGTGGAGCCTGCGGCTTAATTTGACTCAACACGGGAAATCTCACCAGGCCCGGACACCGGAAGGATTGACAGATTAACAGCTCTTTCTTGATTCG
>CAVNVB010000011.1:0-57128 GCA_963691665.1 Clepsis dumicolana
AGTACAGCAATGGTTAATAGTCTGGTTCAAAAGAAGCAGGGACGGATAGTGAATAGCATGCTTTACTCTGCGTTGCCATCTCAGCCTACTAACAAATTTAGATCTAGTATTACTTATGTTGGCCGGTTGTCTGACAAGATTTATAATATTTTAAAATCAAATAACATCAATGTTGCCTTTAAGACTACTAATTCTTTACGTTCTAGACTTTGTAATAACAAAGAAAAGGTGGATAAAGGGAACAGGTCGGGCGTATATAAACTCACTTGTGGCGACTGTAGTCAAGTATACATTGGACAAACCGGTCGAAGCTTTGATACTAGATTTAAAGAGCATGTCTCGTCATATAGGCATGATCATCCAGAGAAATCAAACTTTGCCAAGCATTTATTAGAAACGAATCATTCGTTGTTAGACTCAGATACGTACGAAATTTTACATTATTGTGATAAGGGTTTGCGGCTATCGGTTTTAGAACAATTGGAAATTATTAGGTACAACAACATGGGGTCTATTATTAATGAACAAGTTAATTTGGTTTCTTCGCCTTTGTTACGACTTGGTTCTAATTTTAATAATGTGTCATAGTAATCATGAGAACATGACTTCTCTTTTTACCGTACTCGGTTAAAAATAACGGGGTACCTGGCGTAGATTAAAAATAAAAATAAAAAGGGTAGTTTGGAATTCATTTCTTAAAAAAGGGTAGTTTAGGACTTACATAAAAGGGTAGTTTGGAATTTATAAAATATTAGTGGGTACGTTGGTTTTGTCATTAACTAAGTTGAGTACATGGTTTACATATGTCAGTAGTGGAAGTGGTGGCATGTTGAGCGGTTGTTGTTGTGCTTCGTAAATGGCCTCGTGGAGAGTGCCGAAACGCGTCAGCGTTTAGTATAGTGGTGGTGGTGATAGTTGGGTCTGTGTGGCATGTGTTGATTCGTGTAGCAGTGGAGGTGGAGGTGTTGCATGGAAACATACATTTGCCGCACAGATATAACTATTTGTCATTAGTGGTCGCGGGTGAGCAAAGTAATTGTTTTTTAGTTCATAAATATGGACCTCCGCAAAGTAACGCCTGATTCAATAAATTAGTTTAGTTTAGTTCTTAGCTAAGTTTCAAATTGGTTAAGCTGTTTTTGAGATTGAAATAAAAATGTCGGGCTTGTTTCAACTTTATTAAGTTGCAGGTAATTATGTGTAGAAGCAGAAAACCTTATACAACCCTAAAATCTTATCATCATGAACCTACCTACTACCGAATTTACTCAGCAATTTCCAAGTCAACACGGCATTAGGCAACGAGTCGGCCAGACCCGTATTAGCCGGCAACTTATGATGGTATCTGGGTTTGAGTAGGTAACGCAACAGTATAATAGACCTTAATATGCTTAGTGGCGTGACTCTGTACCTACGTGGCTTATAGTGTGGCAAGTTCGGCTATTTTTCACATGAAACTACCGTGAGACTCAATCGGACTGAAATAAACAGATAGCTCACGTAGGTACCTATACATAAGTCGAGTTTAGCCCGACTTATTTGAGGCTAAATTGTAGTCCTTCCGATATTTTTATTTTTAATCTTAGATCACTGATCAATAGACTGGCGCGTTCAGCGGCCAGTCGGTCAACGCCTTAGCATTGGTATTAAAGGAACATCGTCGGCATTTATCTTTTCTTTAAGCAAATAATATTCAGAAATATTACATAGGGGGAACGCGTTGTCAGCTTTTCCGCCCCCATACGCAATTAAGATTTAAGTCAGTTTTACTAATTATAGCAAAATTTTATTATAGTTCCATAAAGGTTTTTAAGTACCTACTTGATCTCAATACAAATATTATGGCTTAGTTTAATTTTAATTTGAATTGAATAAAACCACATCTCTAAATTACAAAAGTAACATTTTTTTTTTCAAAGTGGCAGATTCCACCACCGCATACTAAATGGAACCGTAAGACCGTTTCCGCCACTCGAAGGTATATTAAAAGAGAAAAAACTACAGTACGTTCGCGTTAAGAATGCAGTGAGTCATCAGTGTAAGAGCAGGATAAAAGTGTATTCACTGGTGTATGTTGGTCAAAGGTGTATTTTGAGCGACCTGATTGGTTACGGGACGTGGCTGATTGGTTACGGGGCGTGGCTGATTGGTTACGGGACGTGGCTAGGCCGGCGGGTAACGACACTGTAGCCTTAACGCGAACGGACTATACATAAACGTACACTCATCTGCATCTCCCAGAGGGTCGATCACGACTGTACGAATGCTGCGTAACGTAAAATCGAATAGTAAACGTTGTCGAGTTTGTATGACGTTTGGAACAGCGCCCGCCCGTGAGCGTATTTGGAACTAAAATTTAGTACCTATGAGGTTTCTCGATCTCGATACGATAACCGTAACGTTACGCAGCTTTCGTAAAGTCGTGCTCGACCCTCTGATTGACTTACCCCCACCCCAATGCTCACGCGATCACGCGCCGCTCCTGTTAATGACGAATCATTAGCAGACATCGGGTCCTCTAGTTTAAGCGACTGCTAATGCGATAAATATTCGAGTATCTAGTCGAATAGCTTCGAAATCCCCATACGCGCGTTCCGAGGGTTAGGCCTAACGTCCGTACTTTGACTGACAACGATATTTATTATAAACAAAGTTGGTTCCACAGGGGAGTTCAGCGTCAGTTTTTCTGTTATTTAGATCATATTTACTGTTAATAATGCCATTTGATGGGTACACACTCGTATAACCATTAGCAGTTGGTCAGTTTGTAGGTTTGATTGTATTTAAACAATTTGACTATTGTACACAGGTAGTGGTATTCTTGGTGGATGGGTATTTTTAGGTTTATTTAATTATCTCAATTTTTTATTTAGTTTTTTATCTGCCTCTGATTTTAGTGTCGTCGCGGCATACGTACCTGGTTTTAAGGCTTAGTTTTAGGTAAAACGGTCACATTGCAGCATCACGCTGAGGGTGGCCCTCTGAGTGTTATTCCGAACATATTTTTAATTGTTAGTGTTTAAGTTGATTTCGTCAGTTAACAGTGTTTGTTTTTTTATTAGTATGTATCGAATTAATGCATAATACCTACAACATAAACTAAATTTCTAGAGTTTAGGGTTTACAGAGTTTATCATACCAATGATCCTTACATTTAACATTAGAAGTATTCAAAGAAATTGCGACTGCTTTCTTGTCCTTTTTACGAGACTTAATATGGAAACTGATGTTATAGTCCTTACGGAGTGCTGGATAACGGACGCCTCAGTTATTCCTCTAATTGATGGGTATACCTCTCATTGATCAACTAAGACGATAAATCAATCGGGAGGTGTAGTGGTGTATATTAGAAACGTTTGGGAAACTGAGGTAGTTGAACCAGTTTTTGATGAAGCCAACTGCCTTTGTGTAAACATAAATAAACAGTTGACAGTGTTTGCGATATACCGTTCACCCTCTTTTGTTGATATCGGCCCTTCCCTTGATTCTCTCGAGCGAAATGTTATCATTGGTGGCAGCTTAACATGTAAAGTTGTAGCGGGAGATATTAATATAAATACTTCTTCTACAAATAATAGCAAACCAGACTATAGCATGCGATACCTTTGCCTTTTGGCAAAGCTAGGTCTGACACCGGTTGTAACCCAGCCTACGAGAGCCAATTCCTGCTTCGATCACATCCATGTTTCATCCAAACTATATGCCGAATCAGTTATTATAAAAACGGGTATCACTGATCATGATGTCGTTGTGGCTGGCATTAACACAAAACGTATTAAATTTAAAAATAGAAATACAATTTATAAGAGGTTCAACTACCAGGCTATCGATGCGGATCTTAGTGGTTTGGACTGGTCCAGGGTTACTGATAAGGGCTCATTGTCTGATGCGGTTGATGAGTTTTTCTCGATTTTGACCCAAATTGTCGACTTAAATACGGAATGTGTTAAAGTTAGTAGGTCTAAGTTTACTAACCAACCGTGGATGACTCCGGGTCTACTGCGGTGCTCCAAGCAGAAAGACGCATTCCATGCTAGATCCCGCAGAAATCCAGATGACAGCATTGCAAGGACAATTTACACTCGCTACCGTAATTTTTACATAGATCTGATCAGGAAAGTAAAATGTCAATATGAAAGAGACAATATTGAAGAAAATAAAGATAAACCAAGAAAATTATGGAACTGCATCAGAAAAATTACATGTAGTGGCAAACCCAGGGAGGCCGCGACTAAACTACTGGGCGGCCTGGAGCTGGAATCTTTGAATAATTGCAATGAGTATTTTACCAATATTGGTCCCAAGCTTGCGGATAGGATTCTTGCTCAGATTGGCGAAAGTCAGGACGGCCTTGCTAAGAATACTACCGTAAAGAATTCGCCCTCTGCTTCTTTCTACATTCAACCAACTGATAAACAGGAGATTGAGCGGTTAATTATGGATCTAAGGTCCGACAGCGCTCCGGGACTTGATGGATACACAAACTCATTATTAAAAAGGATCAAAAACCACATCGTGACGCCTCTTACCTATATATGCAATTTGAGTCTCTCCGAGGGAGTATTTCCTGATGCCTGGAAAGTCGCCGCTGTGACTCCAGTGCATAAGGGTGGAGACAAAGCCAGCTGTGGTAACTACCGACCTATATCTCTCCTGGTTTCCAGACGCAAACCATGTTCTATCCGATAATCAGTTCGGCTTTAGAAACGGAAAATCTACACAGGACGCTGTGTCACTTCTTGTTGAAACTGTCTTCTCACCTGGATCGGAGGGAGGCTTGTGTTGGGGTGTTTCTCGACCTGGCTAAAGCTTTCGATACGGTCTCTTTCCCTATCCTTCTTAAAAAGCTGGAGCTGTCTGGAATACGTGGCACACCACTCGCTTGGATCAGAAGCTACTTATCAAACAGGAGGCAGCGTGTTAAGATAGACGGTAAGCTGAGTGACCCTGGACATATCACGTTTGGTGTCCCCCAGGGAAGCATTCTGGGCCCTACATTATTCGTACTATACATAAATGACCTTTGTACGTTAGAATTACATAATGCTAGTATTTTGTGTTACTCGGATGATACTGCGGTCATATTTCACGACTCATCGTGGGATACCGTGTTTGAAACCGCCGAAAAAGGAATGTCACGTGTGGCGAAATGGTTGCAATTTAACCTGTTAACGCTGAACTCGCAAAAATCAAATTTCACCTATGTTTTCACAACACTAAGGCATTTGGCCCAGGACCACTTCATAATATACCTATCCACACCTGCCTTCCAACCATAGATCATAGCGGGTGCTCGTGTGAGGAAATAAAGAGATCCCCCTGTACGAGGTATTTGGGCATACTGCTTGATGAAAAGGTTACATTCGGTGAGCACGTTATGGCTGCCGCTGACCGAATCAGGAAGCTGTGTTATATATTTAAAAAACTGCGTAGCGTTATGGACAAACCACTCCTAAGGTACACATACATTGCACTAGCTCAGTCTGTTGTCACTTATTGCATTTCGGTGTGGGTCGGTGCTGCCAAAACGCACTTAATAGTCCTTGAAAGGGCCCAGCGTTCTCTGCTGAAGATCATGCACTCGAGGCCGCGGATGTACCCGACTAGTGAGCTGTACAGGGAGAGCGAGGTCCTCAGTGTGAGGCAGCTGTACGTTGCTAAATGTGTAGACATCGCCCATGGTATTGTTACGAGCTTACCAGATTATGGCGAAAGGCTGAATAAACGTACTGTTATCGTCCCGCTGCCTAAAGTTAACTCTAAATTTTGCAAAAGGTTGGGACCCTACATGCGTCTTTTTGTATATAATAGAGTAAATAAAGTTTGCAATATCTCAGCTTTGTCGCCAGTAGAGGTTAAAACCGTGGTTCTGGAATGGCTGAAACGACTGGAATGACTGAAAGTATTGCGTCGATTTAATTTCTAATTATAAATTATAATTTATAAAATTAAATTAAACACACACACACACACACTTTCATTCACACGCGCACTCACATACACGCGAACACATACACACTCATTATATCCTTTACCCCCCTTTTTCTGTTAAGAATTGTGATGATAGTTTGTATTACTCTCTAGATGTAATTGCTATGTAGCTAATTTGATTGTTTTATTATATAGATTCTTTAACGCTTTTATCGGTGTAGTTTGGTAATCTGCATAGTGTCACTCTGCGGTACAGGCATAGCCTAGTGCAGGTGATACGGGGAAATGTATGTTAGTAATCTGTTGCAGTGCTGTATTTATCACAACATGTAATTCTGTCATATAATATAACTGTAAGTTAACTGTTTAAATAAATATATTCTATTCTATTCTATTCTAATGAAGGTGGGAACTTGTCTGAGTTTCTGGTACTCTCGCAGACAGAATAAACCGTACCAGGAATACAGTTGCTTTAATAAATATTTTCTAAGGAAATAGTAGCGTTACTAGCTACCAAGTACAGCGATGAATAACCAGGATATTGTAACGAGATAGTACCCCAAGAGTGCTTAGAAATATAGCATTTTGTTCACGCCAAGAGTACTTAAAATTGCTTCAAATCCTTTCAGACCACGAAAACAGAAAACAACTTAATATATATGAGAAAAGTGGAAAGTATCATAGAGGATTTCGCATTCAGCACAGCTTCTCCAAAAATCCTTGCAAGAAGACCTTCTAACGTATTACGGCTAGTGCAAAAAGTGCGTTAACCAGACAGGCCTGTGAGAAATTGAATTTATCGAATTTAATTTTATTGGCATAAATTGCTAATAGAATTGCGTCATTTCTGAAGAAACTGTAGTATGATTGGTTGAATATTTCTGTTATTTTGTTACTCGGCAATTAATAACGCTGTTTCGTGAGCCTCAGGGATTGTTATTCAAAGCATTTTAATGGTTTGTGCGTTGTCTGTCATGTTTAAGCGATAAGCTATAATAAGCTCCGAATTTTGGTACGTGTAATCTTCGTATTATACATAAATAATCAGCAGGTTAATCCATTGTATACTAAACCAAGATGGAGTGCAAAATGTAAAATTTACCTGCGATGTGGATGATTTATGGTATATCATGACTTTGGCTTGATTCCAACGCAGTAATAAAATATAATGTATTATGCGTATGTACATCTCTTTATTGCACATAAAACATGAAGTATCAGATAACAGAACAAAGGCAAATGTATAAAGGCGACCATATCCCTTACAGGGATTTCTACCAGTTGACCTTCGGGCGATTGACAGGACATCAGAAAAAAGAGTAAACATAAATGTATAAATAAAACTTAAAAGAACCAGAACCTGAAATTAACCTAAATCATACATAGAAATACAGATAAATTCTAGTCCATAACAATAACGTAACGATAAACATATCGAAATAAGCATACTACATAGAAAATACATATACATAATACACGAATAGAATTAGAGAACATACAATATCCAATTAAGAGGAACCGTCAAGCCAGTACTTCCCCAAGCGATTCAGCAGGGTGGCAGCAGTTTGCGACTGCCTGATGTCACAAGGCACCTAAACGAATCCACAGTCTGACAGCGTTCGTCAGAATCGTGGTACAAGTATCTCTCTCTGATATTTGCACGAGTCAGTCTCCCTAGGCTACACACTCTGGTATAACCCGCTAAGCATCTTCAACACAATCATAGATTACTTAGCACAATAGGTGCTGAGTATTTACACATTACTTGACCCTTCCATTAGCGAGCAAGGTTTTGCCATTTCGACAATGGCCGAGAATAATAGGAAATCCACATAATGGGGTCTAAGCGACCCCAAGACCCTTGAGCAGTGTATGGACAAAAGTACTATTTATTTTGTCATAATTGTCTTAACTCTGTATGACTGGTTTATGGTGTTAACTAGTCTTGAGCACTTACTGTTCGTAGGACTGGTATTTTCTATACTCTGAGGGATAGATGAGCAAGTGGGTGAAGTGATGTCCAGTCACCACCCACGAACATCTGCAACTTAGGATAGAAACGGTCAGAAGAATCGCGGAGCTGTTGCCGACCGACCGACCGCCAACTATATAATAGGCTTCGTTTCTTGGTAATGGCTTAATTAGTAAAAGCTGAGACGATACCATTTTTATGTTGTTAACATTTCTAGAATTCTGATGTATTCTGATGGATTTGTATTTTGGTTTCGTACCCACTATGCCAATAAGTCCCAGAGGCCCGAGCACGAATATTCGAATCCTAGGTAACGTAAATGGTAGTAACGTTATCGTATCGCCATCGAGAAAATTCATATTCAATTTAGTATCAAATACACACACGAGGGGGTGTTCCAAACGTCATACATTTTTTTTCAATTACGTTACGTAGGATTCGAATATTCGTGCTTCAGGTAATAAATATAAAATTTATTGCGCGTTGCTTTTTAATGAGCCAAAACCATCGAGAGCACACCAAGCAAATATTATCATGAAACGTTTTACTCGAAACGGTAGCGTCGTAATATTTTTTAATTATACAATGTTATTAAGATTAAGCGCTCACTGCGATGCGTTAAGATGCAAGGCACGGAGCAACCAATGAAGACTAATGTTGGATCGGCGGTGTGACTAAAATGCTAAGAGTATCATTGTGTAACGCCGCCCGATGCCGCCTCCGTACTTAGAGTTGCTTCGTGCTTCTTTACCATTAAATTTATTTTAATTTTAATTCATTGTAAGACTGATAGAGATAAGAGCGGTAGTGGAGACGTGTGAGTTATGAACAAATTGTAATATATCTTAAATTCGTTACAGGTGTTGTTTTTAAACGGTAGGAGCAAAGGTCTTTACTATCACAGGATTTGATTCATCATTTCTATTCTTTATTTATAACTCACTTTATTCGGTTGGCTTGTAGTCGTCTTCTGAAAGAAAGCAGTTTCATTGCGCTCAGATATTGCTGAAATCTCTAGCGAGAAATATTTAACAAAGTGGTTTATGGGATCATCGCTAGTTTGCGCGATCCTTACTTTATTAGGACACATGTCTGGGATCGTGTTCAATCGCCGATTCGATCCGTACGAGTACAGTTTGCGAGAACTAGCGATGTTCGCGTACCTATTCTCATTCAATTAAACACAACGCATAAGAGACAAGTACATTATTCAGGTGTTTACTTGAACATGTCTCATACCTTTGAATCATTAAACACTGTAACCACATATAAACACCATTTTCATTGTAATAAAAAAGCACATAAGTACAGCGTTACTATGATTCTGAGTACCGCTGATTGCTAGCCATAAACAAAGCGTGTCGACAGATATTGATATCCGATTGATCTCGTGACTGCGATATGAATGCAATCGTCAATATTGTTGCCAGTAGGTTAATTACCGAATCAAGTAGTAGTAGGTATTAAAAAAACTATGTAGTACTCATTTATTTATTTAAGGAGAACCAACAGCTTATAACACAATATAAATAGTGAAAATAGCAAAACAGCAGTGAATTTCAAATGAATAAATGACATGATATATGTATTACGCTGTTTCACTTTATTCTTTCTTTCTTCTATCACTAAAAATAGCTAAAAATCCGTGTAAAAGTGATTTACTGGATCATTTTCGCTGCTGGACCGTTTCACTACAAATGTCACATTGACGTACAATACATCCCACAAAGAAATCAATATGAAATGTATTGAGAAAAGGTTCCACGGAATGCGCGAACTGAATCGTATGTTGATTGTATAACTGTGGAACCGTATCACTGCAAATGTCATAGTGACATACCATACATCTGCCAAAGAAATCATTATGAATTTTGTTGTGAAAAGGTTCCTCGGGGGTACGCGAGTCCATTTTCTCGAATTATCGTTATCCCGCGGGAATTTTGCAGTTTTCCGGGATAAAAAGTAGCCTATTTTACTTCCGGATGTTCAAGCTATTTTCTTGTCAAATTTCATTATGATCGGAAGGGCGGTTTTTGCGTGAAGAGGTAACAAACAGACAGACAGAGAGACAGAGTTACTTTCGCATTTATAATATTAGTTAGGATTAGGATATCAAGAAATTACATTAACAATATTTTTGATCCACAAACAACTGCAGTGTCTTAAGAAACTTAGTTGATAGTTTCCTTTTTCCAAGCTTTTATTTCTGTTCGACAGCCCCGGTGTCACTTTTTAATCAAATTTTGACGGTTAAGTTCGACCCACTTCCCGCTTCCAGTAAGTTCCAGTGATTTGAAATTTGGTACCTATGGATTTGATATTAGAAGTACTAAGTACTTACACACACACACACACACACACACACACACACACACACACACACACACACACACCACACACACAGCACAGTAAATAAGTAGCTTGTATTTTTGTTTACGAAATACTTGTTTCGTTGAGAGCGAGATTCGTTCTTGTTTCTTGAAATTGGCCTTTGGCTTCATCCAAGCCATATAAAAACTATATCACATTGGAAGCCATTTAAAAGCTAAACTTTATGAAGCGCCGTCCTCGAAAACTAACCGCCCTTCAACCGTAGGTACGTGGCTGAATGCGGTTGGCACTTGAGACCGAACATCGTTGCTCGCTGTAAAAAAAAACTTTGGCAGAGTGTCCCGAGGTCTCTGGCTGTCAGAAAATATTAGGAACGACGTATATGTATATGCAGTTTGGTAGATGTTTATGTCTAAGTTTTTTGTACTTTTATTTTGTTACTATAGTTAGTTGTTGATTTAAATAAATAAAAATAAATCAGGAATAGGTAACTAACGAAAATTCAATAACATACCTAATGTAAAAGATACATAAATTAAAGCAGGTATTTATGATTATGATCTTTATAATGCATGTTTACATCCATTAAAAAGTAGAGGTACTTATATCACCATTCGCAAAATAATGAAATTTAGCTGCTGTTTTGAGCAGTGAGTTGCTGTCGTCTTGATGCCTGAATTATAAAAATACACTTTTAGTAGGTATAACTGTGCTATATTATACATGTTTTTTTTTTCATATAGTTATGTGACAATGTAATATGTAACTGTATGAAAGTGTAATAAAATGTTTTATCAAAAACATTATGCAAACAATGCGAATCGCGGGAAAACGTGTCGGATCGAAAACTGAGTAATAAGCCTAATCCGATCGCGAGACTCCGCGTGCGTGACGATGAATATTAATAGCAGGGATAAACTAATTACCGCGGGCCCGGCGCCAGCGCACAGGGGGCAGTGGATTCACGAGTTCCCTTTTTCATAAAAATATTTCATGTTGCATTTCTCGCTCCGCGCGTTCAGTACAATGACGCGTTTTCTGTTTTCTGAGGGTCGAGCACGAAGTTTCCGGGTCCTGCGTAACGTTATTGAGAAATTTGTATGACGTTTGGAACAGTGCGCGCCCGTGAGCGTATTTGGAATTAAAATTTTGTATGAGGTTTCTCGATTTCGATACGATAACGTAACGTTACGCAGGATTCGAAAACTTCGTGCTTGGCCTACTGTTGCGGCTGCCGAGACACTGCAGCGCGTCAGGAATGTTCGCGGACGCAAGCGTGGACGGTTTCCACGCTGCCACAGTATCGACCCCTATTTCACGAACTTTGCAAATGTCAGTTTTCAATGACAATTCGGTGTCAATTGATGATTTAAAGACTTTTGATTTAGCGCGCTTATGTAGGTCGAACTGTCATTGCACAGTTCACACTGACAATTGTAAAGTTAGTGAAGTAGGCGCACTGGTCCTCGCTTCATTTAGGTTTATGTACTAACGTAGTTATTTAAGACTTTTGTGTTACTAACAATTTTATGGACAATAATTGCGGTCTTGCGGTAGGTAAATAAAAAAAAAAAAAAATATTTCATTACAGGGGCACGTGGGGCACGGGCCAGGGCCCCTAGCATTAGCATTGGCATTAGCCCCGAAATACCGAAAATAGAGTAAGATAATTGTCCCTGTGCTCGACAGCACGGTGTCAATTATTGGGACGTTTACCTTGTAGTGTTTTCGATAACTCTTTATTTTCTTTAGGGGCTTCCGATTTTTTTGCCTCGACATGGCAGAAAAATTACAGAATATCTAACGATGCAAAGATTGGGTAGGTATATGTATGATCTTAGTGGAGTATCTTTTTGTATTTTATATTATTATTTTTATTTTTACGCATAGTGAAAAACGAGCTGTCTCTTGAATGCATGAAAAAAATCCAACGGGCCTATCAGTGCTAACTGTGGTGTAGTGGTGTCGCACGGAAGGTGTAGGATCCGGGTTCGATTCCCTTGATTAGTCATATTTTTCTGATTTTATATGTGATGAAGATGATTGGGATTTCTCTGCGGGTTAGAATCAAAAATGATGATACCCCGCAAAAGAAGAAGAAGAATTCTTTAATTTTTGAAGAGTTCTTGTATTGTATTGGATCCGCAGTAGAACTAAGGTTTCATAGCCCGAAGGATTGCGACACTTAAGTGGCAGTGGGCGGAACACATTGCTCGCAGGACTGATGGCCGATGGGGCCAGACGGTTCTCGAATGGCGTCCACGGACCGGGAGACGAGCTGTAGGTAGGCCTCCAACAAGATGGAGCGATGACCTGGTGAGGATCGCGGGATAAGCACAAGACCGGTATGAGTGGAGAGTTTTTTGGGAGGCCTGAGTCCAGCATTGGATGTCTTTCGGCTGACATGATGATGATATTTTATTCTAGTTTCAGTGAGTATTTAAGCAGTGAACCAATGGTTTTTAGTTGGATGCGCTCCAGGTTTCCATCCAGAGAGATTCCTTACTACGGTTAATGAGTCCCCAACATGACACGTCCTGATTGTTATTCTTATAGTGAGTGCTCATGCTGTGTACACTTTAATTGTATAACTGTGTGTCGTGTGAGTGTAATGAGCGCGGCTTAAACGTCGTGAGGGTATACTTGTATTTAAGTACTTAGATATAATTGTAAAAATAAGAGGATAATGATAATGAGGAAAGGAAGGAAAGGGATTTAAAAATGGATAATAATTATGTGAGTTAAAGTAACAAACAAGTAATTTTGTTTGGTGACTTTAATTTCTAAACTTACATTGACATCTAATCTAAACATCTGTGCCTTTCACGTCAGCAATCCGACCATTGGACATTTGTTTACAAACGGACAGACACTGGGTCAGGTGAAAGTTAAATAAAAGCTTGCAATACGCACAAACATTCAGTAGGTATTTTAAGTTAAAATAAGTGCAGGAACAGGACTGATTCATAAACTTAAACTTTTTGGAGTTAAACGGAGTTCTACTTTAATTTCTGTGTTTACCTAAACTCCTGTTGAATCTTTCTAGTCATAAGTTCCAAAAGTTCAATCTCAAAGACAATACCGAACAGTTTAATGTGGCGTACAAAAGCAAAGTATTATTACTTAAAATACCTATAAACTTTTATGGTACCCCTTCCCATACAGTAAGACGACCCCAAATACATCAATGACCCACAAATCCCTTAGGTGGAAGATTACAGCGGGCGGGTAATGAGAGCTGATCCCACATTGTACTGTAAAGAGATAAGACGCTAATTGCTGCGAGTGCCGAGGCGACGACACGAAAGTCGCATATACCTACAGTAGCTTAGAAGTTTGTTGCCCTTTGGCCTAGAGCAGTGATGGGCAAAAGTACGGCCCGCGGGCCAGCTCCGGCCCGTGGAGGTGTTTTATCCGGCCCGCTGATGTTCCTTCTAAATGAATAGTACCTATATGGCCCGCAATAATAATTATTTTCATCGTCCTGCCCTGCAGTATAAAATAAAATGATAGATGAATAAGCAAAGGAGTCAGTTGGACTAGCCGCGTAGTTCTTGTGTTGCTAGTTAAAAATAATAAAACAATTTCAAAATTCAAAACATTTCGATTTCAAAATTCCAAAAAAAACAAAACAAAATGCATTTTTACTATAATTCTGGCCCTCGTCTAAAATATCTGTAACTTTCTGGTCCTCCATGAAGAAAGTTTGCCCACCACTGGCCTAGAGCTAAAGGTTTCAGAGGGTCAAGCACGATTTTACGAATGCTGCGTAACGTTACGGTTATCGTATCGAGATCGAGAAACCTCATACTAAATTTTAGTTCTAAACACGCTCACGGGCGGGCGCTGTTCCAAACGTCACACAAACTCGACAACGTTCACTATTCGATTTTACGCTACGCAGCATTCGTAAAGTCGTGCTCGACCCTCTAAGCTGGGTCGTGCGATTTAGCCCAGGTTTGCACCTCTGACTTTCTGAAATTATACTAGTATTTTATCATGTGCAAAGCGGCTATTCCAGCTCACATTATTGATGTCTTACGGGCCTAAATTGAAATTGAATTCAAATATCGGATCTAAGATACTTACATTGTCACTGTTACAATTTCGTTTTTATTTCAGCGCGCAAGTGCATTTGCGTCACCTGATAAAGTCCCCATTTTCAAAGCACCAGCGAATGCGTTAAGCTTGACAATATTCGAGCCATTGCAATTCCCGTGCAATTGTTTTACACAAACTTTGGAAAGCTCGTGCTCGTGAAATATGACAGTCCAATGAATAATTCTCGCTTATATTGAGAAGAAAGGCCAATCAGGCCAGACAAAAGGCTGGCTCGCCGTAACAAATACTTTGCCCGCGCCGCGCCGATTTTACACCTGAACGGGAACTTTGGGGTTCGTGTTTGGAAAAGAGGACTGTGGTCTGTTATGATTGCTTTGGGGGAATTGAGCTGGTTTTTCGTTGGAGACGTCCGTGTGAAAAGACTGATTTATCAAAGCGCGGAACGACTGTTTTAAAGTACAATTCATCATCATCATCATCATCATCATCATCATCAGCCTCTTTATCCCCACTGCTGGGCACAGACCTCCTCTCAGAATGAGGCCCAGTGCTTATTGGGAACTTCACACACACCATTGAATTGCTTTGCAGGAGTGTGCAGGTTTTCTCACGATGTTTTCCTTCACCGAAAAGCTCATGATAAATTTAATTTAATTCCGCACATAAATTCCGAAAAACTCAGATGTGCGAGCCGGGGTTTGAGCCCACGACCCTCTGCTTGAGAGGCCGAAGGTCAAACCTTTAGGCTATCACGGCTTTTTAAAGTATAATTGGGAGTTTAGAATTTCGAACCGCGGTACTGTATTTTATTTCTAAGTTCGTAAGCCAATTTTACCATTAAATTGCTTAAAGCTTGTGTTTAATCAAACTTATTACAAGTACGAGCCAAAAGCTTTCTCTCGAAAGAAATAGTCAAATTAAATATGCCGTGTGAATTAATAAATCACTGACAAACCCGCTTAAAAACCGTACTGAACCGAAACTCCATTTCAGTTAAATAAGTTTTGCGCTAAGCACATAAAAATATAAAACCCGGTACTGACTGAAGAAAATGTACCGCAAATACCGTCTGTATCGAAGTCAAGTTTATTGTGAACGTGTTTGTGGGACAAATACAGTTTTCTGGTACGTGACTTTGCGGTTTAAACTCGGACGCAGTTTTACCGCTTTATGCGATTGAAAAATATTAACTTTCGTTATATGGAGACGCGAAAATATAATGTGAGCAATAGAGTGGAAATTGTTGAGAAAATGTGAAATTTTTATATGTCTTTTGGCAATTTTCATTGTTTATTTATTGAAAGAGCATAATATATTTAGCTATATAGCTATCTTAAATACTATGAGCACTATATAGTTTGATCTACAACCATAGACATTATACATAGTTAAAAAGAACACCGAATAAATGAGTACTTAAATAAATGCCATGGGAAATATCAATCGACCGGAGGGCCGAGTACGAATATTCGAATCCTGCGTAACGTAATCGAGTAGTAACGGTATCGAGAAATTAGTATGACGTTTGGAACAGCGCCCGCCCGTGAGCGTATTCGGAACTAACATTTAGTATGGGGTTTCTCCAATTCGATACGATAACGTAACGTTACGCAGGATTCCAAAACTCGTGCTTGACCTACTGATCCGAAACTAGGCAAAACCCTGGGTACTAGATAACAGATAAACTTACACATTAAACATCCAAGACTCGAGAACAAACATTCTTATTCGTCTGACAAATATCTGCCCCGACCGGGGATCGAATTACCTGGGACCTCAAAACCAAATCCTCACAACCTTCCCGGGACAAAAGAAATTGACAAGGTAAATGTCCCAGTTCTCAACACTGCCATTTTAGTTGGCACGTTCAACCTTAATCCATAGCAATACAAGTGACAAGCAGGACGTCAGTTATAGAAATCAAAGTGTCAAATACCTATCTGCTTTACTCTCTCAAAAGGGTTGTTGACTGATGTCAAAGTAAAATCATTTTACATTTTCACTTATCAAGCTTCCGAATATATTCATAAAAAACCGATGCCTCGCTTACTAGTTACTGCAATTAAAACAATTTTTAATTTAACAAAAACTAATCGCTGAGATCGCTTTTAAGCGATAAAACCGCCTATTGTGTACCATACCTGTTTTTCTGTAATCTCCTTGTACTGTTTTGTGGTTTTCAATAAAGACTATTTGTATTGTATAGTACTGTATTAGAAAAGTTGAACAACCCCAGACATTTCATTTCAAAGTTCAATATTTCAAAAACGGGTGAACCGATTTTAATGAAACTTAGCTAAGAACCATCTCGATTAAATTACCTTTCGATTAAAAAACCGAAATCGGTCTATCTGTTCAAGAGCTATGATGCCACAGACAGATACACAGATACACATGTCAAACTTATAACACCCCTCTTTTTCGTCGAGGGTTAAAAAGGAGACAGTTTGATGACTGAAAATTATGATGTCATAGTTTTACAATTCAATACAAACTTCATACTAACGGATCCGATCAAATCGTTTTGACATTTCAAAAAAGTGGCTGATTTGACCAAGAGCCCCAATAGGCAACATCCCTATTGTTTGTCCTAACTATAGTCGTCCCACGATAACTCTGCAACGAACTGACAACAGTAGAAATGTAAAGTTTATTTATGGCAACACTGATTTATAGTCAAACAACACGTTTGGAACTTTTGATTAGATTAAGCATTAAACAGGTCATCGTTCATCCATCATCCACCATTAAAATACTTCTCATATTTCGTTTTCTAGATTTTTTTACCGTATAACGGCAAAACCTACTAAATACTGGCAAAATTGTCCTACAGTGGACAGGGCCATATTTAAAAAAAAAACGACTTTTGATTACTACTATCATTATTATTTATAATTAAAGAAATGTCTGAGTATTCCACAGCGTGATTTTTCTGGGTTGCCAATTAATATCTTATGCTGAGTTATCGAGGGACGACTAATAGCTAGGGATCTACGATGCGACTTTTGGCACCACAGAGGGTCGAGCACGACTTTTCGAATCCTGCGTCACGTAAAATCGAATAGTAAACGTTGTCGAGTTTGTATGACGTTTGGAACAGCGCCCGCCCGTTAGCGTATTTGGAACTAAAATTTAGTATGAGGTTTCTCGATCTCGATACGATAACAACGTTACGCAGCATTCGTAAAGTCGTGCTCGACCCACTGGAACTATATCGGCATATAAGGAAAGAGAACATCGATTTGTATGGAAACCGAGAGTGTAACATTTTGCGAAAGTATTTTGAAGTCACTAGTGTAAATTAGTGAGGAACGGTTCCATATCAAATATCGTCTCATAAATCGCCGGATGTTGTGAATGTTGTGTGTCGGACTAGTGGCAACCCTAGTGAAAAAACTAATAATAAAGACCAATTGCGGGTAAATCGAGGAACCCGTGCAGCTAGGAGATGTTGATACCCGCCTCTTCAGTCCCTTCGAGACCATGGACGCAACGTCGCGTCCGAAACGTCGAGGTATTTAAATTCAAATTTAAATATAAATGTTTTTTACGCGATTAAGTCCCGAGTATCATGATAATGTAAGGAACGTTTGTTTGTTTCGTCCAAAAATTTTTGTCATAATGTAATGTTTTGCCATAATCTATGATAGACATAACTCTTTTTGAGACATAACTCTGAGACTGTAAAAAAATCAGGAATTTTGTAATGGTTATCCTGTAGAATTCTTTAGGTTAGGTTAGGTTTATTTTGTAATAATCCGGAACATAAAGGAGATAAAAAGAGTAATGACTAGTGATAGATTATGACAAACATTACATTATTACTTTCAACTGTATGGGAGAAAATATAGACCCATTTTGTTTTTATGACTGGATGTAGCACGCGGAAAGCGGACGGGTGTTGGAACGAGTAACGAGGTTCTCGTCCCTTCTTTTTTACTTTCTTCTCTTCTTCTTTTCATTACCTCTATTTTCTTTTTCTTTTCTTCTTTTTTCTTTTTTTTCTGCGATGTTCCATAATCCGACTCCTTCTATCTGGGACAGTCAAGGGCAAAGATATATATGCAAGTAATGTGAAAGAAAATAAGTTATCATATAAAGGTAAAAAGATATATACTCATTCAAATGCTCAAAAATATGCAAACGTCAATGAACCCATAAATATGTATATGGCAAGTTTTAACAGTTGTATACGATCAAAATGACATAATTTGTATTCTGCAAAAGACTCAAAATATTGTAGTCATATTTATATCACTAAATATAGATTCAGTATCTGCTACAAAATAAGTATACAAAATATAAATCTGCGAAAAGCAACTTTATGCTCTTGATACACGAAACAAATTTGAATGGAATGTTTTGACAATTCACGAAAACGGTACCACAATGTCATTGCGTATGTCTGTCTCACGTTTGGATCTGTCACTGTTGCGTGACTGCGTGTATGTAGGTATAACCGCTGCAATAAGGTTGGTGCATACAAATTTTGTGACTTTGAGCGGATACATATTTTTGACGTTTTATTATGACCATTTCCACTTCACTCTGCATTAGATAAGTTTGTTAATAGGTATCAGTGGCAGGGCGTGAATTTTTTTGTAGGTAAAGCCGGAGCAAAAAAAACCGTAGGTATTTAGGTACTAGTTTGAATTTTAGGTACAACAACTGTTACCGCCGCCGCGCCGCCCCGCTACCGCTGCCAATACCTGCTCAAGTTAACTGTGTAAACCACCTTTGCTATATTTGACATCACTGGTGTATAACAACATGTAAAAATGGCCTTTCAAAAAGCCGTTAAATACGAGTAGTATATTATTGGGCATTCTGGACCACCATTCATTCGATCGGGCGAAAAATTTCGCCCTCACTCATTCGTGGTGATCCAGAAGCCCAATAATACAATGAATTGCACACAACCTACAATCAACCCAAACCCAACGGTAACCAACCTAACAGTAACCTATCAGCATTTGCGTTCAACATAACGCTCAACCTACACCTGAAATCGCATTGGGCATTCTGTTTCACCTCTCGATCAACGCAACGAATACATCAGCCCAACAGCAACTCAAACCCAACGGAACCCAACCTAACAGAATTTGCTCACACTCGAGGTTTAACGTTAACCATCTGCTCTTCTGCTCATTTTGAATAAGCATTCCATGCTTGCAACACGCGCGCATTGGTTGAATTGATCTTGAACAGATATGAAGTTTGTAAAACAAGCTCAGAGCTTGCAGTTGGAGGTTGTTTGTTCAGATCGCAACAATCGTAGTTTTCGTCACGGTGAACTTTTACCCGACACAATTCGCTGTATAATTTGCGGTCCTTCTAATTGCGGTAAAACTAATTTAATTGTCTCTCTTCTACTACATGAACAAGGACTACGCTTTCAAAATATTTACGTATATTCAAAAACACTTTTCCAACCGATGTACCAGTTTTTAGAAAAAATATTGATGTTGGTTCCATCAGTTAAATTTCAAAAATATCGCGAAAATGATGAAATACTAAGCCCGCATGAAGCTGAGAACAATTCAATTATCATATTTGATGATGTTGCATGCGAAAATCAAAATAATATAAGGGATTACTTTGCAATGGGAAGGCATAAAAATATTGACAGCTTCTACTTAAATCAAACTTACAGTAAAATACCTAAACAATTAATAAGGGACAATGCTAACTTAATCATCCTTTTTAAACAAGATGAAGTTAATTTACGTCATGTTTATGACGAGCACGTTGGAACTGATATGTCTTGGTCACAGTTTCGGGAAATGTGTGCAAAAATATGGAGCGTACCTTTTAGCTACTTGGTTGTAAACAAGGACTGTGCTAGAAATTCAGGATGTTATAGAATGGGATTTGATACATTTATCGTTTTGGATTAACCGTGTTACTTAACCAGTTTCATTTTCAAGAAACTTTTATTGCATCATGGGAATCCATCGAGATCAGACATGAATCATAAAATAAACACCGAGAAAACTTTAAAAGAAAAAGTACTTCAGTCTGCCGATGCTGTCAAAAAGAAGGTTAAACTACTTCGTGATATGAAAAATAACAACAATATGATTTTGGAATCAGTCTTTAAACCAATAACAGACCCGCTTAATGAAATGGTTAAAAGTAACGACAATAAATACTATAACACTAATGAAACCGATTTTGATGAAGACATATTTAAGTGGCAAAAGGCGCCAAAAACATTAAAATTTAGTCCTAATGAAGGGAAGAGAAGTAGTATTAATAATCAAACAATCGTACGAAATTTTTCCGAAACGACTTCAAATAATGATGATGAGGTATCAAATAGAGACGAAAACAGACAAGATGGTGATGATGACATGTTATGTGAAAGTGACAACAATGATGTCTTGGAATCAACAAATGATACTTCATTTAAGACTACCGGTTCATATGCATCTCCTCGCGAAGACCCTGCATGGCAAAAACAATACAACACCGACTTGGACATTCCTTTTGGCATACGAACAGAACGCGATAAGCTTATGTTAGGATCTTGTTTAGTTTCCGTTAGTGGCGAAAAACTCAAAGTAAATGGACGTACTTACAATTTAACACCAGGTTTATATGATTTGTTATTTAAGAAGTTGCCTGATTTAGGTATCATAACTGAAGACGATAAACGTTATTATAAAATGTTGCTACTAGAAACGAATGTCCATAGACGAGATTTTGATCCCAATAAACCAATAAAAAGTAACAAAGGTCAGAAATATTTATACATTATAAAACCGCTTTTCAAATTATCGAAACAACGTTCAATAAGCGAAGATTTATGTACTTACGGCAAAGGACTACCAACAATGAAAAAAGTTAAAAGAGATGTTTCATATGTCTATTGGGATAATCCAAACGAATTAGTTGAAAGATTGAAATTACTCATTGCTTCCCGTGATGCCGGTAACACAGGATTAGACAATGAAATAATATCAATTGTAGAAGAACTTCGTGAAGCGGGCTTGGTTAATCAATGATATATAAAACTGGTATTTTACTTTTACCATCAGTCGAAGCCGGAAATTTGATGATACATAAGTGCATAAAAATAAGAAGTGAAAATGAACATAGACAAATTCGGTCATCATGTTCATAAACGTTTGCGTGTATGTGAAGTTTTTGAACTTAACAATAAAACTTTGCTGCGTTCTGATGATGGCGATTTCGATCTACAATCATCGCGATTAAAGGGGGTAGCGGATCCTTTGACACCCAATGATGCAGCTAATAAGCAATATGTCGATCAGCTCGTCCAGGACACTTACGAGAAGAAGCATCTAGATTCTTTATTTAAAACTATAAATTCTCAAATTCATCAGCTTGCAAATCAGTTGAAAATAAACTTTTATACAAAAAGGGACATAGACAATATTTTAAGTAATTTCAAAGATGACAAAAGAACAAGTCGTGAATGAAATCCATAGATCGGCCCGAAAAAATTTCAAGCGTCGCGCAGTTATATTAAAAGGAATTGATGATTTGTGGCAAGCAGATTTAATTGACTTACAGAATTTACATACTGTAAATAAGGGATATAAATACATTTTAGTTGTTATTGATACATTTTCAAAGTACACGTGGTGTATTCCTACGAAATCTAAAACTAAAACAGAAGTAAAAAATGCATTTGAACTAATTATCAAGTCGACCAAACGAATACCTAGAAACTTACAGACAGACTTTGGAAAAGAATTTTACAATGATCAATTCGATTGTTATGTGAAATCCTTAAAAATAAATCATTATTCCACGTATTCAGTTAAAAAGGCGTCTATTGTTGAAAGGGTAATAAAAACGCTCAAGAACAAACTTTACAAATATTTCAGTTTCATCGGGAACTACAAATGGCTTGGAAAACCTTTCGATGAGATAGTTCAATCTTATAATCAAACTGTGCATAGCACAACAAAATTTAGCCCAAATGAGGTGAATTTTAATAATGAAGCCGAAGTAAAGAAAAACATAGATAAATCACAATCCAATCGGCGTTTTAAATTAAATATTTTTAATGTAGGAGATCATGTGCGTATAAGCAAGTACAAAAGCGTCTTTCATAAAGGTTATACGCCTAATTGGTCAACTGAGCTATTTACTATTAAAAAGGTGAATCACACTCGTCCTGTTACTTACCATATTGAAGACCAACGAAAAAACTCAATACTCGGTACATTTTATGAACAAGAACTGCAAAAAACTAAGTATCCAGACGTTTACCTCATCGAAAAGGTAATCAAAAAAAGAGGGAAAAAATTGTATGTTAAGTGGTTAGGACTTAACGATAGCGAAAACAGCTGGATCGACAGAAATGCCATTGTATAAATATATTTAAAAACTTTCTCGCGCTAAGTCATTAACTTTTGGGATATGAAAGGAAGAGGACTTCTAAACAGTATTATTAATCACTTACCGTTTGAACTGCACTTACCTGGCTACAATTATTGCGGACCAGGCACAAAATTGCATAAGCGATTGCAAAGAGGTGATAAAGGAGTTAATGAATTGGACAACGCGTGTATGCAACACGATATAGCATACGATAAATATTCTGACCTAACAGACCGACATCGTGCAGATTTTGAACTCTATAAAATGGCTAAACAAAGATTGAAGTCAAAAGGTGTTGGAAAAGGAGAAAAACTTGCGTCTTGGATAGTTAGCAAAGTGATGAAATCTAAAATGAAAGCTGGTGCAGGGATAAAATCATTTAAGCATTTTGTTTCTAAGATACGTACCGAATTGAAAAAAAACAAATCTAAAAAAGAAGGCACTGCAGTCAGTCGAGCTTTTGCTGCAGCGAGTAAAGTATTTCTTAATAACAATACGAGTAAAATGAGAGTTCCTCGATTAATACCGATTCCTAAAACTGGAGGTATATTGCCACTAATACCTATTTTCGCGGGACTTTCTGCGTTAGGGTCATTGGCAGGAGGAGCTGCTGGGATCGCTAAAGCTGTTGGTGACTACAAAGCTGCAAAAAAGAGCTTATCCGAATCAGAACGTCATAATAAAATGATGGAATCTATTGCATTAGGTAAAGGGTTGTACATTAAACAGTATAGAAATGGAAAGGGTTTGTGTTTAAAACGATTAAAAAACTAAATAAAAGGCTACCCAGACGTGCTCTTACAAATGTTGATATTTTAAAACATTCAACAGATATTCCTTATTTTCGTGGTGTTTACATGAGAGACAAATTGCCAAACCGTCCAAAAAGAGTAGAATGTGCAATCGTAAATTTAGATAGTTCTAAAAACCAAGGGACTCACTGGGTAGCCTATGTCAAAGATAATAATCATTGTGAATATTTTAATAGTTATGGTGATCTTCAACCGCCGCTAGAATTAATAAAATATTTGAAAAATTATAATATTTCATACAATTATAATATTTATCAAAAATTCGATACTGTTAATTGCGGACATTTATGTTTAAAATATTTAAAAAAATATTGGAATAACCGTTTAAATATCTCTGAACAATAAATAGCTTCTCATTCTCACGATGTCTTTCACTTTGTCCATAACGGGATCCTCCTCTACCCTGATTACGAATCACTCGCCAGCTCTTCAACTAGATGGTGAATATGAATGCGGGTTGCTATACTTGTCGACATTTAACTCGATACCTAATATTGACAACCGAAATAATAAGTTTTATATTATGGTGATAACGAAGTAGTAGAAATTCCTGAAGGGTCATATGAACTTCAAGATCTTGATGATTATCTTAAAAGACATCTCCAAGGTTGCACCTTTACACTGACATGCAATAATAATACGCTAAAAACATCTATATTGTGTTCCAAAAACGTCTATTTTAAAAAACCAAATTCGATTGGTAAGTTACTTGGTTTTGGAGAAGAAACAGTTCAGGCGAATATATTAACTGAGTCCCCTTTTCCCGTGTCCATTCTGTCTACAACTATAGTACGAGTTGAATGTGACATCGTGAGCGGGTCATTTATAAACGGAAAACCTAGTCATATAATTCATGAATTTGTGCCAAATGTACCGCCTGGTTACCGGATTATAGAAACACCTAAAAATGTTATATATTTTCCTGTTACTCAAAACAGCTTAAACCCTCTAAAAAAAATAATACTGGATATAAACGATAATTTAGTGAATTTACGTGGCGAAGAGATTCAGATATATTTACATCTCAGAAAAAAATGATAGACTTTAATAAATGTACGGTCTCAAACAGCAAAGCCGTTAGTGCTCATTGTGCTATCAAGAAAAGAAGACCTAAAGGACAACTAACGAAGGAAAACAAACAGTTTTTAAAAAACATAGGATTATTAAAATGAGTATACTAAACTTATCAGACTCCTTTAGCTTTGATAGCACGATTGAAAGTTTCGAATATCATTCGTATAAACCGTACGTAACAAGTTTCAATTTAAATGATGAAATCCGTATACCTATCAACCAGCAAGATCTATACGTATTACCATCAGCGAGTACTTTATACATAGAGGGTACTATAGAAGTATTCAACAGAGAAACAAAAGCGAAGGTGTCCAGTGTTCATTTTACAAATAACCCTATACTTCATTTATTTCAAGATATTCGATATGAGCTGAATGGGATTGAAATAGATAAAATTAAAAACGCTGGGGTCACAACAACAATAAAATCTCTTGTGTCGATGAATGAACTTGAATCATCGATGTCAAAGTTATGGGGCTGGGATGTTGATGGCACAAAAATTACGCATGGATCATTTTCTGTGTCAATTCCTATAAATAAGATTCTTGGCTTCGCAGAGGATTATAACAAAATTATTATTAACTGTAAGCATGAACTTATTATTTTACGATCCAATACTAATTTAAATAGCGTAAAACTGAACACAAATGAGTATATAGGTAACATAACTATATCTAAAATAGTATGGCGCATGCCGCACATTAAGGTTTCTGATCGTGAAAGATTAAGTTTGCTTAAATATTTGGAAAGAGATCGAGCTATTCAGGTAGCATTTAGGAACTGGGATCTGTACGAATACCCGCTTTTACCTAAAACATCAAAACATTCTTGGGCCGTCAAAACTTCGTCTCAAGTTGAAAAACCTCGATATGTTATAATTGGATTAAAAACAAACAGGAAAAATGTTGCTGATAAAGACATATCGCGTTTTGATCATTGTAATTTGCGTGACGTTAAAGTTTTTTTAAATTCAAATTATTTTCCTTATGAAAACTTGAATGTCATTTTCTCGGCTCAAAAATTTGCTATATTATATGAACAGTACGCTAAATTCCAACAGTCTTATTATAACCGCAGCCAAGCACCGTTGTTGAATCCACAAGACTTTATAAATAAAGCACCTCTGTTTGTTATCGACTGTTCTCATCAAAATGAAACCTTAAAAACGGGTTCAGTCGATGTGCGGATTGAATTAGAGTGTAACACAGATATCCCTGACAATACCGCGGCTTATTGTCTTATTTTGAATGATAGTATTATAGAATATAAGCCGTTGACCAATATAACAAAGAAGATATCATGAAACTAGACCATCTATTCGTAGATGTTCAGGGGTTTAAATCATCTAAAAATGAATTTATTATTAAAGAATTTGCATACAGTACCTATGAACACACGCAGGCGTATTTAATAAAACCTCCATATTCATTTTCTACGTTATCAGAAAACGAAAAAAGGCATGTGAAATGGATAGAGAGAAACCTTGGCATTATGTGGCGTGAGGGGTATATCGACCACAGAGAATTTAAGAGAATGATTCATAATTTCTTGGAAGGCAAAAAAATATATGTAAAAGGTTTTGAAAAAATTAAGTGGATTAATGATTTATGTGCTGATTGTACTGTAATAGACTTGGGAGAGAAAGGTTGTTCTAATTTTCAATTAATGTATAAAAAGTATTGTATCGACAACAGCTCTTATAATTGTCTACATCATAAAAAAGCTTGTGCCTTAAAAAACGTTATATGTCTTAAAAAATATTATTTCGATATTATGCATATTTAACATTGTAATAAATTATACCTAATTTTCAAAAATAAATATTTACGTTTAATCATTTTTTTATTTTTTAACCCAGTCAAAATTAGTTATCATTTATTTTGAACGAAGACTTTTTATATTAACCCATTTTTAAATAATTGAATTTGTTTGTTTAAAAATATGAAATAAATGATAACGATTCATACCTGTGGCTAATAATAGTGTTAATCTATTTAAGCGATATTTACTGAAAAGATTTTTCTTGTGCATTTAATCATGATAATTTTATCTTCGTTTGAATTATTGCTTTATTGACATACTTACAAAAAAAATCTTTCCTGTTGACGTATCGCTTAATCAAAGGAATAAAACAAGAAAATTGTTGACCATATTTATTTTCAAAATTATATACAAAAACAGTAAAAACATTAATAACTAACACTATATCCGCACAACTTCTTGGATATCTTATTTATTACACTTTCTGTACTGTCTATTATCTCATCGTATCCGTCACTTGCCACATACTGCGCACTGAGCATAACGTTTTCACCGGTTTCGTCGTTTTGATCCGGCGCGGAGTCACTTATGTTAATTATTTGGATTTTGACAAGTCTGTTCCCCTTAGTTGCTTCATTGTTTATAACGAACGACGGCGGGTGACCTCGTACACTTCTCTTTACCACTTTGTTTAGCCTTAGTTTTGGTTTACTAGACTTGGTTTTCGTTTTGGCACTTGCAATTTTTTTTACAAATTCACTGACTTCTTCTTCTTCTTCATCTTCTCGGAATCCTAATGGACCCTGTGCATATTGCGAAAACATGATTTGAGTGTCTTGCGTTCCTTCCATATTCTGAAACAAAAGAAATCAAATAAATAAACGCATCTGGCAACACATATGAGCATTTTCATACGCTTACAAAACAATAATAGCAACAAAATAATACGAATAAATATTAAATAATGCCAATTTTACTTACCGAATCGGGAATGGATCAGCTCGTCTTAATTTTCAAAACTTTGGAACGACTTTACTCAGTTATGAATGTAGAGTGCAGAATGATAACTTACTATAACAGCCGCTATTTATAATTACAGTAATTTCATGCGTCAGCAAATTAAATTAACACGCGCTTCGGAGCATGCGGTGCATACCGCCGCGCTGCTTAATGCCGATCAAATTACAACGACACGTAAGGACTTGTTATAATTGGTACCAAATGCAATAAATGTGAATAGGTATATTTCACGTGTCAGCAAATTACCTTAGCACGGGCTGCATGCCGCCGCGCTGCTTAAGACACGTAAGGACATGTTTTAATTGATACCCAATGCAATAAACGAGGATAGGTATTATTTGCCTGTTCAATAGAACATAATTTTACTTACCATTATCAAAATATTACATTTAAAATTAACCCTGAGCTTTTTGATGACGGAAAACATCGTCAGGAAACCTCCAAAGCGAGAAAACTCAATTTCAACTCAAGTAAAATGTGTTTTCAGTCGGTATCCTCGCAGTCTATATATACTTAGGTGGGTGAAAGAAAAAAAGAAAACAAATGTTAATAACACTTCATATTTATTTATTAAAAAAAAAGAACAAACCATACAATTTACAAATCAATGTGTAATTATAAAAAATAAAGTACTTAATGATAATCTACTTATTTGGTACAGTCAGCGTCAAAAGTCGCTCATCTGGTCGTAGAGCGAAAAGGTACAAAAGTGATGAGCGGCTTTTGACGCTGACCCTACAACATACATAATTATAATTTTACAATAACGTAAGTACTCAACGTATTTTATTTTATTAAACACATTCTAATTTTTTATTACCCATTGGGTGCCTACGAAATAAAATTACAGCTCGAGGAAAGGTCGCTTAGATAACTACTGTACTAGAAAATAGACTCATGTCCCCAAGATTTGGTTGAAATTTTGTCTGATAATATATGTCGTTTATCGTCTTTGTTAGATAAAGCAACTTTATTGACAGATTGAGTGAAGATCTCGTGCCTAATCGATTTAAATAATATGTGTTTTTTCCGAACTATTTTATCATTGAATAACACATCCCGATAATCATTTAATGTTAACTCTTGAACTGCTGGTTTTTTTATTCCTTTAGCCTTTTTGATAAGAGATTTATCACTTTTGATACAGTATAGTTTAGAACGTAACCCTATAAACTCGGTAATAAGTTCTCCTCCTAACTCATCTTTGAATAACCCAGGAATCTTCCTGTTACGTAAAGGTATTTGCAAATCATTTACAGGGTTATAATTGTTTGTGTCAAAAAAGTTTAAAAAAATATTTTTTAAATCACTGTAAAAGTCTGCAGTTTCGATTTTGTAAATAAAACTGTCGGTATCAGTGTAGCACAGAGTAACTTGATCTTGGTAGTGTTTTTTTATTACCGTGTAGTGAAATTGGTACATATGACTTTTAGAAAGTTCTAATACAGAGAATCCTACGTAGATTGGTTTATCTAAAATTACTTTTTCAGGCTTCATTTGTACGACAACCAAATTTTCAGACAACACTGTTGCACTATGGAAATTCGGTTTGGCAATTAATTTGTTAGCACAAGTAAACTTTTTTGTTTTGTTTTGACGGTCGTGCCACTTATTTACTAATTTGACGTCAACTCGCCGCTCACTGTCTTCAAGAGTTTTCCCAAAAACTGAGTTATTCATTAATTTAAAAAGGTCTTGTTGGAAAGGAGTAGTAGCTTTTTTTCTCAGTTCTGTATTTAAATGAATATACTGTTTTAAGAATGGACTTTGACGAAACCTTATAACGCGATGGATTTTATCAAGAGTTAAGCCGTTGCGTAAACATGTTTTCAGATGGACGTAATGAATGACGTATTCGTATTTGTTATATAAATTTGGGATGTAACTGGGTTGTAACTGGGTGGGGTGGGATTTGGGTTGGTATGAACTGTAATGTTTGCTACTTTACATCGTAATTATAAATACACATACAATTGTTATTTCCTAATACGAAAACAAACATTGTCTTGTTACAGGTACAAACAGGTATAAACCTTTTTCAATTTGAACACAAAAATAAACAATTCCTATATTATTAACATTTATGATAAGATAACCTAACCAACTTAGAAAAGTCGAAAAACAATAGACATTTTCGCTTCAAAGGTCAATATCTTAGAAACGGTTGAACCGATTTTGATAAAACAAGTCTAAGAACCATTGTTAGAAAACCTGTTAAATGAAAAACCGCATTTAAATCGGCTCATTCATTTAGGAGCTATGGTACCACAGACAGACACACAAAAATCTAGGTACAAATTCTAGCGCACGATGTCAAAGTTTAACATAAGCGCTGTCTGTGGGTTAAGCACTGAACTAAGTAGGTGTAAGTAATGATTTAAGTAAGTACCTTTGATGTACTGGTTTCGTATAGAATACAAATGGTTTCGAATAATTTCGATAGATGTCATCACCGCCTACTCGTATGTCCATTTGCATGTTAAGAATAATAAACCTTAGCGAGCGCGCTCGCTACGTAATTTGATCGAGTACCTAACTTACACTACAATGTCTTCGAGTTGAAATGACTTAAGTACATAATCATGTATATCACTTTACAACTCGTTTCTGATCAAACTTTATATTCTAGTCAGCAAGACAATTTTTACGTCAACATGATAAAGTGATATAAGTTATTTAGAAAGTGTGATAAAGTATCGCGGTCTCACAGATGGAGTTGTTCTACATTAACATCAATTAAATCACACTATTTGACTTAGTTTTAGCGATACCAATTTAAAATCATATTTTGGTTTTCACTAGTGTAGTGAGTTACACATTTTTATGTTTTTGTAATTTAAATAATGTTTACTAAGTGCTTTATTCCAGCGTAAATTAGTTTAAACCTAACTCGCGCTAACGATGGTTTTGAGATTCGTTGATATAAATAAATCCGACATACAATTTGCCGTGTACATAAAACGCGGTCATAGCGATACATCCGAAAACGGATGCCGGGAACTAACGCGTCCTGGGTGACCCGACCTTGTCTGTGGAGTCTGATCAGCTTTGCGGATGAGTTGTATACAAGCCTCGGTGGGAGGCATCCAAAACCACCACGCACACAAAAAGCGGTCATAGCGATACATCCGTAGGTGGATGCCGGGAACTAGACGCGTCCTGGGTGACCCGATCTTGTCTGTGGAGTCTGATCAGCTTCGCAGACAAGTTGTGCAAACACCTGAGTTAACCTGAGTCAAAGGCTGCGGCTTGAGACCGAGGAGCGCTCAGTGGCTTCGGCCTCGTGCATATCGGACTTGATCAACCCGGTGTGCATGGTGTACTTTTGCTTTTACTTTATCTAGCTCAAACATTATTAAACATATCTATGTTGTCAATTAGTTGAGACTTACTTGAGTTGGACTGAAATTTAAATACATTGAATAAATTCCCGTCGGGTTGGCTTGTCGTTGAACCCCGAGTCAAAACTTCGCTCATTCGAACGAGAGGTGGATGCCCAATGCGATTTCAGGTGTAGGTTGAGCGTTATGATGAACGTGAATTCTGATAGGTTACTGTTAGGTTGGGTTCCGTTAGGTTTGAGTTGCTGTTAGGCTGATGTATTCGTTGCGTTGAACGAGAGGTGAAACAGAATGCCCAATGCGATTTCAGGTGTAGGTTGAGCGTTATGTTGAACGCAAATGCTGATAGGTCACTGTTAGGTTGGGTTCCGTTGGGTTTGAGTTGCTGTTGCGTTGAACGCGAGGTGAAACAGAATGCCCAATGCGATTTCAGGTGTAGGTTGAGCGTTATGTTGAACGCAAATGCTGATAGGTTACTGTTAGGTTGGTTACCGTTGGGTTTGGGTTGATTGTAGGTTGTGTGCAATTCATTGTATTATTGGGCTTCTGGATCACCACGAATGAGTGAGGGCGAAATTTTTCGCCCGATCGAATGAATGGTGGTCCAGAATGCCCAATAATATACTACTCACTTTGTTGTCCGTCCGTCTGTCTGTCTGTCTGTCTGTCTGTCAAGACCCTTTTTCTTTGGAACGCGTGGCGCAAATACTCGAGCCTGCAGTCTCTTCAAGCTTTGAAAAATCAAACTTCTAAGTCAACGCAATGAAAAATACAGTCATTAAAGTGGTTGTTTCCGTACAAATTGCCGTACTATGAAAATCTCAAGGGTACTTCCAGTTGTCCTAGAAACTTTAAATGTGGTCTGAACGTAGCTCTTATAGCACAACGTCTCAGAAAAATTTCAAAATCTTAATTTTTTATATGTCACCGAATAAATATAAAATTACCCCACACTGCGTACATCTTGCTTAGGAGCAGAGCTCTGCTAACTGGACAACTTAAAACACTGGGGAAAAGCGGGAAAACCTTTGTACGGAACCCTCGGTGCGCGAGTCCGACTCGCACTCGGCCGGTTTTTTTTTTACATATTAGACGATGGATGCCAAAATGGTGGAAAATGTGTGTTAATACATTAACATGGTACAGCGCCATCTGTGCCTCAAGCGGTGCACTTTTTAATGTATATTAAGGTAACCAACTACATTGTAATACTTAGCGTAATGATCGAGTAGATCGCTAATGAAGTAATGCTTGTCACTAACGATAGATTGCGCAATTATAGTTTATAAAAGGAAAAACTCATAGTATAAGACCCTCTTTGACTTCTCTCTGTAGAACAAGTAACAGTACAATCGAATTACTTATTTTCTCTTTTAATTGGCCTCCTCACTTCCAACAATGTTTCCTAAACGTAATGCTTAAAATAAATTGCAAGAATTTCACAAGTCACTATTTCTATTCACGTTTGTGTTCACAGAGATGAAGGACCTCCTCTTCAAGATGTGGTATGACCAGACCAAGCCGGCGACGGTGTCTTTGCTACTCGGCGATTACCATCAGCTTGGCGTGTGGATGGCCTGCGGCGGCAAAGTGGTTGCTTTCGATCCTGCGCCCACTTTGATTCGGGGACTGCTAACTTCACATCGGATTCAGAAGGGTAAGCAGGAATCAAGGGCGATAAAACCAAGATGACTGCCAATGGCTATACAATGTCGCATTCCTGTAAAATCATGAGCCTGCTGTAGCCAGTTTTCTCGCCAGAGCGGTCTCTGTACCATTAATTTTGTATGACACTTAGACCTCTGGCTAACACAATAGCGCCATGTATGAACTGAAAGAAAAAACGAATTTAGATGGCGCTATTGTGTTAGCCAGAGGTCTAAATGTCATACCAAATAAATGGTACAGAGACCCCTGCGTAGTAAAACTAGCTACAGCAGGCTTATCATTTCAAAGGAACGCGGCATCGTATAGACACTGGCAGTCCTCTTGGTTTTATGGTCCTTGGCAGGAATCAAGGAGGATAGTATACGGAGTGTCAAAGCCCATACTTCGAATCGTTCCCCGCAGTCATGTTAAAATTCAGGCAATTTCTAGATGGCGCCAAGGTCGTAGCCAGCGGGTCAAATAATAACAAAACAGCGGTTCTAATGTGTCACTCAAGCAGGGTAGATGGCGCTGAATGTAAATAAGAACGATTCAAAGTATGGGCTTTGTCAATCCGTTTACTTTCCATGATTCTTGTCAGGAATCACACGTAAAGCACACACAGATCAGAATATACCTATGCTCTTTAATTTACAGTGTTTTTACTCCTCTTTCCCACAACCCACCGTTATGAGGCTTCAAACGTGTTTAATGTACTAGTTTATAGCCGAAATTGGACTGGATGACTGGACAATAGGTAGATTTCTGGTGTATATCCCGTATCAGATGAATTTCTGGTTTATTTGAATGGTATGACATCCTCAGTTTATGTTTCATAGTCAATAGTGACCTCAGCACACAATCATGGAGTCAAAAATCCGCTAGGATTGCTAGCGTCGAGTGAAATCACTGTCAATTTCCACCAATCAACATAGGCCAGTCTTTCATTAAAGTAAAGTAAAAAGTATTTATTTTCTCCACCACGAAATATACAATAAATACAGAGAAATTATAAACTAATAAGGTACAAGTCGTTTGTGACGGGGACTGGTGCCCAAACTAGGAGAAACCTGTAATGTCGACTCACCAGGTGTCCGGCCCTTAGATGTCTATAACCGACTAGGTACAAGAATTACTATCCAATCCAATCAGAAACAATTTGAATTGAGCTGAAAGAAAATTTTAAACATAAATGTTTTAGCTTTTGACATCGAAAAATTATAAATGTGCGTGTGTGTACGTATGTATAAATTAGAGGGTGCATGAATGCGCAACACTATTTAACCATTATGGTTTTATAGGGTTTTTAACACTTAATTTATATTATCAAGGCGCTACCTTATAAGGGCCAATAAAGTTTCAGTTTTTTGGTGAAGAATGACAGGTAGACCTCTCTCGACCGACACTGGTGATCCTACTTAATCTTTGACTAGCGATAGCCGTCATTAGAGGAACATCGACTCGTCTGCTGTAACTGCTGTCGTACTTGGCCCATCCATACGTGGTGGCATAATGACATCGGTCTCGAGAAGATCTCATGATCCCATCATTGTGTTAGGCGACGAGCTCCGTCTGCAGCGCATCAAGGACGAGATGGCAGGCGAGGGCGGCGGCGAGCCTGGCGACGAGGAGGAAGAAGCTGGCGCTGGTGAGTGCACCGTAGGGGATAGATAGGCCATGCCACCGAGCTACGTGCTGTTACAGGGGATAGATAGGCCAGACCACGGAGCTACGTGCTGATAAAGGGGATAGATAGGGCAGGACACAGAGCTACGTGCTGATACAGGGGACAGATAGGCTAATCCACGGAGCTACGTACTGACACATGGGAGAGATAGACCAGGCCACGGAATTACGTGCTGATACAGGGGATAGATAGGACAAGACACGGAGCTACGTGCTGATGCAGGGGATAGATAGGGCAGGACACGGAACTACGTGCTGATACATGGGAGAGATAGTCCAGGCCACGGAGCTAAGTGCTGATACAGGGGATAGATAGGGCAGGACACGGAGCTACGTGCTGATACAGGAGATAGATAGACCAGACCACAGCAACATGCTGATACAGGGGATAGATAGGTCAGGCCAGAGCTACATGCTGACACAGGGCATAGACAGGCCAGGCCATGGAGCTACGTGCTGATACAGGGAATCGATAGGCCAGGCTACAGAGCTACATGCTGATACAGGGGAGATATAGGTCAGGCCAGAGCTACATGCTGATACAGGGGATAGATAGGGCAGGACACGGAGCTGCGTGTTGAGCTAAGAGTATGTTGTCGTTAAATCGCCTCTGCCTTATTAAGGGTTAAGAAGACAATTTGCGTGATGCGTTTCCCTTGCAGAGGGCGAGGAGAAACCGGAGCCAGAACCGGAGCCGGTGCCGCGCGAGTCGACGCCCGTGCTGATGGTGTTCGCCAGCCCGGGAGAGTTTATTGACAAGCTCAGTGAGTCCAGTATTCTTTGTTACTCTTGTTAGCACATCTTGCAACTTCTTGTCTGGTCCTTATAAAACAACCGGGTACAAGAATCCAAACGTTGGAGCAAAGCGTCCGCCAAGATGAACTTATGAACTTGTCAATTTCTCCAGTTTTTATTACGCTGCACGATCTGCTGTTTTCTCGTTAGTTGCGGAGCAGGGTAATTGTGTAATTATTCTTAAACTCTTCGTCTTCTTCAACTAGCTGTTTTGGACACCCAGCAGTTTTGGTCAGCCCATACAAAATGAGCATGATGCCGATTGCGAGCGAGTTAAACAATAATATAAGCATGCCGTACATCTCTTCCCTACTGAATTACTTAGTAAGAAAATAACGCGAGAAAGCAGCGCCTCTGTGTTAAGGATGAGTTCAACATACAATGACAATGCAAAGAAGAATTCGTTAAGCAGCTGGACTTGAACCAGCAACCTCGGTAATCTGTACCACGCTCCACCAATTAAGCTATACTTAACGTTGGTGTACCTAACGAATTTTTCAATGCCTTGTGTCATATTTTTATTTTGGAAGATCTCTCCTCACATTTCAAGGGATTTTTCTTTGCATTGTCATTGTATGTTGAATTTCATTCTATGAATGTTTCATAAAAACAAAAACAAAAATAATCAATAAATCGATTATTTTCATTGATTAAGGATGAGTTCAAAAGAACAGCGATTTGCTCGGCTACTTTGAGGGAGGCCTGATATCCTTCCAATTATGACGGCCAACATCTATACCTATAAAACAGTACCGTGACTCACTGACTGACTGACTGACAGACAACGACAGCCTAAATCACTTGAGTAGCCACTCAAGGTATATTTATGCCAAATTTCTAGTCTCTAGGTCCAGTGATTTAGGCTTAGAGGTGCACTAAGAAGGGATTTTTCGAAATTCCCGCGGGATAGGGAACTAGCCGCGAGACATAAGCTATTTATAATTTAAATTACCTATGACCGTCTTTCAGCGCAACAAGGCGGTCTGGACAACAAGCAATGCCTTGCCCCGTACAAGCTGTATCCCGTCAAAGTCACCAACGAACTGACGGCTCTCCTTAAGGAGAAGCGAGCCCCTCCCAAGGGGGGCGAGGGAGACGAGCCGGCAGCTGGAGAAGAAGGTACTATAGAACCTACTGAATCATGAGCAGGGCTAGACCAAATCATGCCGTTAAAGTTCGTTTGTCCTTTTTTGTCACATTGACATTTCCGTTAGTAAGAAGAAGACAAAACCTATTTTAGCTGATGGAGGCTAGAGTGACGTTTATGAATAAGGCCCTTAAAGCCTTCCGTAAAACTTTTCATTTAGCCACAGAATACAGCTTACTTTTTGCGCAGTAGGGATTTCTTCATTTGTTTACTTCCTAACGTCACCTAATTATTATAACTTACAGAGGAAGAAGTCCTGGTAGAGCCGCTAGATGACGCGGCTGTCGGCAAATACATGACGCGTCTGGGACGCGCGACCGCGGCCGTCCGTGGCCGGCTCGCGCAGAACGAGAACTTCTTCCTCGAGTCGGCGCGGGACAACCAGGTACTGACGCCCGGGACATGCGTTCATGTTATGATTATGATACATTACTAGTTCGCGTTATGAAATTTTAGTACTACGCTCACCGGGGGAGGTGTTCCAAGCGTCGTACAATTTTTTTCGATGGCGATACTAGCGATGTTACGAGTCGACCCTTTTCCAACTCGGATAACTCGAGTTGATTCGGAACGTTGATTCGAATCAGAATACGAGTTGACTCGACTCGGATCAAGCGGATGGCGTTCGCCCAGTCCGCGAGTCATCGAGTCGTGTTCGGCGTGTTCGAGTTAGCATGGCTCGCCGACCCGAGCCGAGCGTGAGCCGACGGAAGACGAATGAAACCGAACGCGAACACTATAGCCACCAATTCTATCTCTATTCGTCCCGCCGGTTTCTATTGGTGAATACGATACGAGTCGCCGAGCTGGCGACTCGCATAACTCGCATTCGTTATCCCCTTAGCCGATTTGTACAACCCGAGTGGATCGTACTCGACTCGCCCATCGCTAGGCGATACGATAACGTTACTAAATACTCGGTTGCGTTACATGGTATTCCAATATTCGTGCTTCGGGTATAGTAAGGTATCGTGACGGTACCGCCGCGCCGCTTAACCAGCTCAAGTGACATGTTATGTACTCGTTTCCTCATCAAATATGCCATCGGTCGCACTTGTTTTAATTCACACTTTTTATCACCAGGACGCAGCCATGTCAGTGGTGGCCATCGTGGTAGACCACATAGAACCCCACATCTACTGGAAGCCACCTCTGATCGACGCCATCTTGAAATACGGCGACCGCCTCTACACCATGGCGCTGCCGTCAGCATCCGGCCCGCCCAGGGTCAAGGCAGACGAGTGCCCAGCGCAGTTCCATCTCACCAGCTTCAATGTGAGTGCTAAGACTGCTGCGTGTTAGCTAGCTACTTCAATCCTAACTAATATTATAAATGCGAAAGTAACTCAGTCTCTCAGTCTTTCTGGTCTCTGTCTCTCTGTCTGCCTGTTTGTTATCTCTTCACGG
This sequence comes from Clepsis dumicolana, assembly GCA_963691665.1. Lineage (NCBI taxonomy): Eukaryota > Metazoa > Arthropoda > Insecta > Lepidoptera > Tortricidae > Clepsis > Clepsis dumicolana. The sequence continues at coordinate 37,342 of CAVNVB010000011.1, forward strand.
AAAAACCGCTTCACCAATCTAGATGAAATTTGGCATGGAGATAGTTTAAACATTGAGGTATAACATAGGCTACTTTTTATTCGGGAAAATTGTATAGTTCCCGCGGGCTTGCGATAACCGAGATCTACGCGGACGAAGTTAACTAGTTATTTATGAAAAACAACTCTGCGGCAAATGCGTTTTCTGATGCAGTATACTTACTATCCCGACGTTCCAATAACGAACGGAAGATCGGAAGATCTTTACCGCATTCACTGCCGGCAACGCATATATGCGTTTTCCTGACTTTCACCCAGTGCCTCTGTCGGCACTTTACAGGTAATTTGAACGCACATGTGTGGTTGCGGCACCGGAAAAACTCCCAGGCCAAAGGGGTGGCGGCGAACGCGTTATAAAAGTAAAAAATTAACTTGTGTATTTTTAATCACCAGGTAAAGTTGGAAATGGAGCCAGACGTGGCGAAAGGGGATGTGAAAGCAGGAGACACCGGGTCCGTGCTGAGTCTGCGGCGCGGTATCAACAGCTTCTTCGAGTCGGTCAGTGCTCAGAAATATGTACCTACTGATCTTCATTACATAAATAAGCTAGTCTGACATGAACAGGCTGTTTCACAAGAAACCGGCCAAGTGCGAGTCGGACTCGCGCGCCGAGGGTTCCGTACCAAGATTTTCCCGCTTTTCCCCAGCGTTTTAAGGCGTCCAGTGTTACGAGAGCCCCTGGTCCTAAGCAAAGTGTCATTTGATGTTTTGTCAGTGTGGGGTCATACTGGTCTGTGACATAGACAGACGTACACAAAAATTTTAGATTTTGTATTTTTTTTTGAGTGGTTACCTTCATCATACAATGACAATGCAAAGAAAAATTCGTTAAGCAGCTGGACTTGAATCAGCAACCTCGGTAATCCGTACCACGCTCCACCAATTAAGCTATACTTAACGTTGGTGTACCTAACGAATTTTTTAATGCCTTGTGTCATATTTTTATTTGGAAGATCTCTCCTCAGCCGATCAATCGATTATTTTCATTGATTCAGAAAATAGCTCCATCTCTTGCCACTAATGCGTAACTGTAGAAGTTCCGTAGTGGGTGAGCTGCTTGATTAAGCTACTCATAGATGGCGCTGAGGAGAGATCTTCCAAATAAAATATGACACAAGGCATTGAAAAATTCGTTAGGTACACCAACGTTAAGTATAGCTTAATTGGTGGAGCGTGGTACGGATTACCGAGGTTGCTGGTTCAAGTCCAGCTGCTTAACGAATTTTTCTTTGCATTGTCATTGTATGTTGAATTTCATTCTATGAATGATTCATAAAAATAAAAACAAAAATAATCAATAAATCGATTATTTTCATTGGTTACCTTCATACCAAATTTCAAGTTTCTAGAACAACTGGATGGGCACTTAATTGCGCCTGGAATGGCGCGGGGCGGATTGTTTGCCTGACTGTGTATTTTTTGAATTGAACTGGAAGTAGCCTTTAGGTTTTCACAGTACAGCACTTTGTATGGAAACAACCTTTTTATTGCGTTGACTTGGAAGTTTGTTTTTTCACTGCAGGTTTGAGTATTTGATTTCAATTTCAGCGTGCTACTTCCTCGTGTTCCAGAGAAAAAGGGTCTTGACAGACAGAGAGACAGACGGACGGACAACATACCCTATTTATAAGGGTTCACTTTTTTGCTTTTGAGGTGCGGAGCCCTAAAAATTGTGCTGATTCGAAGCGCCCGCCGGATAAGTATACCGTACTCGTATAGTTAACGACTTATTATTATGTCCCACAGCAAAAGTACGGCGTCCTGTGTGCCAAGGATTACTGCGTAGGGCTCTGGCGCGGCGCTGACGAGAAGGCCTACGTCATGTGGGACCCGCACTGCTGCGGGCCCGCGGGCCGCTCCTCCCCAGGTGGCGCTGCTGGCGTGTTCCTGTTCAGCACTGTTGAAGAGCTGGCTGACACGTTCAGGGATAATGTGGAAGGTCTGAACAGACCTGGCAATAGCTTGTGAGTTTGATCTGATTACTTTGTCGTTCAATTCTTATTTTCGTCTCATTCCATAAAGCAGACAGACGGGAGGCGCCTTTGGCTTATCTATGCCCAGTGTTTGACTTTGACTCATATAAAAGCAAACGCTTCCAAACGATTTGTTTCACTATATTCATAAATTTTTTGACCAAGCGAGCGCGAAACGCGAGTGAAACTTCTCCGTTTCAGCTTGAGCAAAAAATCTTTCGTATCTTCGGATGTCTGCCCGTATACTTGTCTTACAAGGTCTACAAGAGCCATATATCCCCATTGACTCGCTAACACCATAGACTTTGGGTCTATTACAAAATTCACGAAAAATTTGTCCAGGTACAACAAGGCATTTTTCATATTACATACTCGGGACTTAATCGAGTAAAAATATATATATTTAAATGTAAATTTAAAGTAGTATATTATTGGGCATTCTGGACCACCATTCATTCGATCGGGCGAAAAATTTCGCCCTCACTCATTCGTGGTGATCCAGAAGCCCAATAATACAATGAATTGCACACAACCTACAATCAACCCAAACCCAACGGTAACCAACCTAACAGTAACCTATCAGCATTTGCGTTCAACATAACGCTCAACCTACACCTGAAATCGCATTGGGCATTCTGTTTCACCTCTCGATCAACGCAACGAATACATCAGCCCAACAGCAACTCAAACCCAACGGAACCCAACCTAACAGAATTTGCTCACACTCGAGGTTTAACGTTAACCATCTGCTCTTCTGCTCATTTTGAATAAGCATTCCATGCTTGCAACACGCGCGCATTGGTTGAATTGATCTTGAACAGATATGAAGTTTGTAAAACAAGCTCAGAGCTTGCAGTTGGAGGTTGTTTGTTCAGATCGCAACAATCGTAGTTTTCGTCACGGTGAACTTTTACCCGACACAATTCGCTGTATAATTTGCGGTCCTTCTAATTGCGGTAAAACTAATTTAATTGTCTCTCTTCTACTACATGAACAAGGACTACGCTTTCAAAATATTTACGTATATTCAAAAACACTTTTCCAACCGATGTACCAGTTTTTAGAAAAAATATTGATGTTGGTTCCATCAGTTAAATTTCAAAAATATCGCGAAAATGATGAAATACTAAGCCCGCATGAAGCTGAGAACAATTCAATTATCATATTTGATGATGTTGCATGCGAAAATCAAAATAATATAAGGGATTACTTTGCAATGGGAAGGCATAAAAATATTGACAGCTTCTACTTAAATCAAACTTACAGTAAAATACCTAAACAATTAATAAGGGACAATGCTAACTTAATCATCCTTTTTAAACAAGATGAAGTTAATTTACGTCATGTTTATGACGAGCACGTTGGAACTGATATGTCTTGGTCACAGTTTCGGGAAATGTGTGCAAAAATATGGAGCGTACCTTTTAGCTACTTGGTTGTAAACAAGGACTGTGCTAGAAATTCAGGATGTTATAGAATGGGATTTGATACATTTATCGTTTTGGATTAACCGTGTTACTTAACCAGTTTCATTTTCAAGAAACTTTTATTGCATCATGGGAATCCATCGAGATCAGACATGAATCATAAAATAAACACCGAGAAAACTTTAAAAGAAAAAGTACTTCAGTCTGCCGATGCTGTCAAAAAGAAGGTTAAACTACTTCGTGATATGAAAAATAACAACAATATGATTTTGGAATCAGTCTTTAAACCAATAACAGACCCGCTTAATGAAATGGTTAAAAGTAACGACAATAAATACTATAACACTAATGAAACCGATTTTGATGAAGACATATTTAAGTGGCAAAAGGCGCCAAAAACATTAAAATTTAGTCCTAATGAAGGGAAGAGAAGTAGTATTAATAATCAAACAATCGTACGAAATTTTTCCGAAACGACTTCAAATAATGATGATGAGGTATCAAATAGAGACGAAAACAGACAAGATGGTGATGATGACATGTTATGTGAAAGTGACAACAATGATGTCTTGGAATCAACAAATGATACTTCATTTAAGACTACCGGTTCATATGCATCTCCTCGCGAAGACCCTGCATGGCAAAAACAATACAACACCGACTTGGACATTCCTTTTGGCATACGAACAGAACGCGATAAGCTTATGTTAGGATCTTGTTTAGTTTCCGTTAGTGGCGAAAAACTCAAAGTAAATGGACGTACTTACAATTTAACACCAGGTTTATATGATTTGTTATTTAAGAAGTTGCCTGATTTAGGTATCATAACTGAAGACGATAAACGTTATTATAAAATGTTGCTACTAGAAACGAATGTCCATAGACGAGATTTTGATCCCAATAAACCAATAAAAAGTAACAAAGGTCAGAAATATTTATACATTATAAAACCGCTTTTCAAATTATCGAAACAACGTTCAATAAGCGAAGATTTATGTACTTACGGCAAAGGACTACCAACAATGAAAAAAGTTAAAAGAGATGTTTCATATGTCTATTGGGATAATCCAAACGAATTAGTTGAAAGATTGAAATTACTCATTGCTTCCCGTGATGCCGGTAACACAGGATTAGACAATGAAATAATATCAATTGTAGAAGAACTTCGTGAAGCGGGCTTGGTTAATCAATGATATATAAAACTGGTATTTTACTTTTACCATCAGTCGAAGCCGGAAATTTGATGATACATAAGTGCATAAAAATAAGAAGTGAAAATGAACATAGACAAATTCGGTCATCATGTTCATAAACGTTTGCGTGTATGTGAAGTTTTTGAACTTAACAATAAAACTTTGCTGCGTTCTGATGATGGCGATTTCGATCTACAATCATCGCGATTAAAGGGGGTAGCGGATCCTTTGACACCCAATGATGCAGCTAATAAGCAATATGTCGATCAGCTCGTCCAGGACACTTACGAGAAGAAGCATCTAGATTCTTTATTTAAAACTATAAATTCTCAAATTCATCAGCTTGCAAATCAGTTGAAAATAAACTTTTATACAAAAAGGGACATAGACAATATTTTAAGTAATTTCAAAGATGACAAAAGAACAAGTCGTGAATGAAATCCATAGATCGGCCCGAAAAAATTTCAAGCGTCGCGCAGTTATATTAAAAGGAATTGATGATTTGTGGCAAGCAGATTTAATTGACTTACAGAATTTACATACTGTAAATAAGGGATATAAATACATTTTAGTTGTTATTGATACATTTTCAAAGTACACGTGGTGTATTCCTACGAAATCTAAAACTAAAACAGAAGTAAAAAATGCATTTGAACTAATTATCAAGTCGACCAAACGAATACCTAGAAACTTACAGACAGACTTTGGAAAAGAATTTTACAATGATCAATTCGATTGTTATGTGAAATCCTTAAAAATAAATCATTATTCCACGTATTCAGTTAAAAAGGCGTCTATTGTTGAAAGGGTAATAAAAACGCTCAAGAACAAACTTTACAAATATTTCAGTTTCATCGGGAACTACAAATGGCTTGGAAAACCTTTAGATGAGATAGTTCAATCTTATAATCAAACTGTGCATAGCACAACAAAATTTAGCCCAAATGAGGTGAATTTTAATAATGAAGCCGAAGTAAAGAAAAACGTAGATAAATCACAATCCAATCGGCGTTTTAAATTAAATATTTTTAATGTAGGAGATCATGTGCGTATAAGCAAGTACAAAAGCGTCTTTCATAAAGGTTATACGCCTAATTGGTCAACTGAGCTATTTACTATTAAAAAGGTGAATCACACTCGTCCTGTTACTTACCATATTGAAGACCAACGAAAAAACTCAATACTCGGTACATTTTATGAACAAGAACTGCAAAAAACTAAGTATCCAGACGTTTACCTCATCGAAAAGGTAATCAAAAAAAGAGGGAAAAAATTGTATGTTAAGTGGTTAGGACTTAACGATAGCGAAAACAGCTGGATCGACAGAAATGCCATTGTATAAATATATTTAAAAACTTTCTCGCGCTAAGTCATTAACTTTTGGGATATGAAAGGAAGAGGACTTCTAAACAGTATTATTAATCACTTACCGTTTGAACTGCACTTACCTGGCTACAATTATTGCGGACCAGGCACAAAATTGCATAAGCGATTGCAAAGAGGTGATAAAGGAGTTAATGAATTGGACAACGCGTGTATGCAACACGATATAGCATACGATAAATATTCTGACCTAACAGACCGACATCGTGCAGATTTTGAACTCTATAAAATGGCTAAACAAAGATTGAAGTCAAAAGGTGTTGGAAAAGGAGAAAAACTTGCGTCTTATATAGTTAGCAAAGTGATGAAATCTAAAATGAAAGCTGGTGCAGGGATAAAATCATTTAAGCATTTTGTTTCTAAGATACGTACCGAATTGAAAAAAAACAAATCTAAAAAAGAAGGCACTGCAGTCAGTCGAGCTTTTGCTGCAGCGAGTAAAGTATTTCTTAATAACAATACGAGTAAAATGAGAGTTCCTCGATTAATACCGATTCCTAAAACTGGAGGTATATTGCCACTAATACCTATTTTCGCGGGACTTTCTGCGTTAGGGTCATTGGCAGGAGGAGCTGCTGGGATCGCTAAAGCTGTTGGTGACTACAAAGCTGCAAAAAAGAGCTTATCCGAATCAGAACGTCATAATAAAATTATGGAATCTATTGCATTAGGTAAAGGGTTGTACATTAAACAGTATAGAAATGGAAAGGGTTTGTGTTTAAAACGATTAAAAAACTAAATAAAAGGCTACCCAGACGTGCTCTTACAAATGTTGATATTTTAAAACATTCAACAGATATTCCTTATTTTCGTGGTGTTTACATGAGAGACAAATTGCCAAACCGTCCAAAAAGAGTAGAATGTGCAATCGTAAATTTAGATAGTTCTAAAAACCAAGGGACTCACTGGGTAGCCTATGTCAAAGATAATAATCATTGTGAATATTTTAATAGTTATGGTGATCTTCAACCGCCGCTAGAATTAATAAAATATTTGAAAAATTATAATATTTCATACAATTATAATATTTATCAAAAATTCGATACTGTTAATTGCGGACATTTATGTTTAAAATATTTAAAAAAATATTGGAATAACCGTTTAAATATCTCTGAACAATAAATAGCTTCTCATTCTCACGATGTCTTTCACTTTGTCCATAACGGGATCCTCCTCTACCCTGATTACGAATCACTCGCCAGCTCTTCAACTAGATGGTGAATATGAATGCGGGTTGCTATACTTGTCGACATTTAACTCGATACCTAATATTGACAACCGAAATAATAAGTTTTATTATGGTGATAACGAAGTAGTAGAAATTCCTGAAGGGTCATATGAACTTCAAGATCTTGATGATTATCTTAAAAGACATCTCCAAGGTTGCACCTTTACACTGACATGCAATAATAATACGCTAAAAACATCTATATTGTGTTCCAAAAACGTCTATTTTAAAAAACCAAATTCGATTGGTAAGTTACTTGGTTTTGGAGAAGAAACAGTTCAGGCGAATATATTAACTGAGTCCCCTTTTCCCGTGTCCATTCTGTCTACAACTATAGTACGAGTTGAATGTGACATCGTGAGCGGGTCATTTATAAACGGAAAACCTAGTCATATAATTCATGAATTTGTGCCAAATGTACCGCCTGGTTACCGGATTATAGAAACACCTAAAAATGTTATATATTTTCCTGTTACTCAAAACAGCTTAAACGCTCTTATAATAAGAATACTGGATATAAACGATAATTTAGTGAATTTACGTGGCGAAGAGATTCAGATATATTTACATCTCAGAAAAAAATGATAGACTTTAATAAATGTACGGTCTCAAACAGCAAAGCCGTTAGTGCTCATTGTGCTATCAAGAAAAGAAGACCTAAAGGACAACTAACGAAGGAAAACAAACAGTTTTTAAAAAACATAGGATTATTAAAATGAGTATACTAAACTTATCAGACTCCTTTAGCTTTGATAGCACGATTGAAAGTTTCGAATATCATTCGTATAAACCGTACGTAACAAGTTTCAATTTAAATGATGAAATCCGTATACCTATCAACCAGCAAGATCTATACGTATTACCATCAGCGAGTACTTTATACATAGAGGGTACTATAGAAGTATTCAACAGAGAAACAAAAGCGAAGGTGTCCAGTGTTCATTTTACAAATAACCCTATACTTCATTTATTTCAAGATATTCGATATGAGCTGAATGGGATTGAAATAGATAAAATTAAAAACGCTGGGGTCACAACAACAATAAAATCTCTTGTGTCGATGAATGAACTTGAATCATCGATGTCAAAGTTATGGGGCTGGGATGTTGATGGCACAAAAATTACGCATGGATCATTTTCTGTGTCAATTCCTTTAAATAAGATTCTTGGCTTCGCAGAGGATTATAACAAAATTATTATTAACTGTAAGCATGAACTTATTCTTTTACGATCCAATACTAATTTAAATAGCGTAAAACTGAACACAAATGAGTATATAGGTAACATAACTATATCTAAAATAGTATGGCGCATGCCGCACATTAAGGTTTCTGATCGTGAAAGATTAAGTTTGCTTAAATATTTGGAAAGAGATCGAGCTATTCAGGTAGCATTTAGGAACTGGGATCTGTACGAATACCCGCTTTTACCTAAAACATCAAAACATTCTTGGGCCGTCAAAACTTCGTCTCAAGTTGAAAAACCTCGATATGTTATAATTGGATTAAAAACAAACAGGAAAAATGTTGCTGATAAAGATATATCGCGTTTTGATCATTGTAATTTGCGTGACGTTAAAGTTTTTTTAAATTCAAATTATTTTCCTTATGAAAACTTGAATGTCAGTTTCTCGGCTCAAAAATTTGCTATATTATATGAACAGTACGCTAAATTCCAACAGTCTTATTATAACCGCAGCCAAGCACCGTTGTTGAATCCACAAGACTTTATAAATAAAGCACCTCTGTTTGTTATCGACTGTTCTCGTCAAAATGAAACCTTAAAAACGGGTTCAGTCGATGTGCGGATTGAATTAGAGTGTGACACAGATATCCCTGACAATACCGCGGCTTATTGTCTTATTTTGAATGATAGTATTATAGAATATAAGCCGTTGACCAATATAACAAAGAAGATATCATGAAACTAGACCATCTATTCGTAGATGTTCAGGGGTTTAAATCATCTAAAAATGAATTTATTATTAAAGAATTTGCATACAGTACCTATGAACACACGCAGGCGTATTTAATAAAACCTCCATATTCATTTTCTACGTTATCAGAAAACGAAAAAAGGCATGTGAAATGGATAGAGAGAAACCTTGGCATTATGTGGCGTGAGGGGTATATCAACCACAGAGAATTTAAGAGAATGATTCATAATTTCTTGGAAGGCAAAAAAATATATGTAAAAGGTTTTGAAAAAATTAAGTGGATTAATGATTTATGTGCTGATTGTACTGTAATAGACTTGGGAGAGAAAGGTTGTTCTAATTTTCAATTAATGTATAAAAAGTATTGTATCGACAACAGCTCTTATAATTGTCTACATCATAAAAAAGCTTGTGCCTTAAAAAACGTTATATGTCTTAAAAAATATTATTTCGATATTATGCATATTTAACATTGTAATAAATTATACCTAATTTTCAAAAATAAATATTTACGTTTAATCATTTTTTTATTTTTTAACCCAGTCAAAATTAGTTATCATTTATTTTGAACGAAGACTTTTTATATTAACCCATTTTTAAATAATTGAATTTGTTTGTTTAAAAATATGAAATAAATGATAACGATTCATACCTGTGGCTAATAATAGTGTTAATCTATTTAAGCGATATTTACTGAAAAGATTTTTCTTGTGCATTTAATCATGATAATTTTATTTTCGTTTGAATTATTGCTTTATTGACATACTTACAAAAAAAATCTTTCCTGTTGACGTATCGCTTAATCAAAGGAATAAAACAAGAAAATTGTTGACCATATTTATTTTCAAAATTATATACAAAAACAGTAAAAACATTAATAACTAACACTATATCCGCACAACTTCTTGGATATCTTATTTATTACACTTTCTGTACTGTCTATTATCTCATCGTATCCGTCACTTGCCACATACTGCGCACTGAGCATAACGTTTTCACCGGTTTCGTCGTTTTGATCCGGCGCGGAGTCACTTATGTTAATTATTTGGATTTTGACAAGTCTGTTCCCCTTAGTTGCTTCATTGTTTATAACGAACGACGGCGGGTGACCTCGTACACTTCTCTTTACCACTTTGTTTAGCCTTAGTTTTGGTTTACTAGACTTGGTTTTCGTTTTGGCACTTGCAATTTTTTTTACAAATTCACTGACTTCTTCTTCTTCTTCATCTTCTCGGAATCCTAATGGACCCTGTGCATATTGCGAAAACATGATTTGAGTGTCTTGCGTTCCTTCCATATTCTGAAACAAAAGAAATCAAATAAATAAACGCATCTGGCAACACATATGAGCATTTTCATACGCTTACAAAACAATAATAGCAACAAAATAATACGAATAAATATTAAATAATGCCAATTTTACTTACCGAATCGGGAATGGATCAGCTCGTCTTAATTTTCAAAACTTTGGAACGACTTTACTCAGTTATGAATGTAGAGTGCAGAATGATAACTTACTATAACAGCCGCTATTTATAATTACAGTAATTTCATGCGTCAGCAAATTAAATTAACACGCGCTTCGGAGCATGCGGTGCATACCGCCGCGCTGCTTAATGCCGATCAAATTACAACGACACGTAAGGACTTGTTATAATTGGTACCAAATGCAATAAATGTGAATAGGTATATTTCACGTGTCAGCAAATTACCTTAGCACGGGCTGCATGCCGCCGCGCTGCTTAAGACACGTAAGGACATGTTTTAATTGATACCCAATGCAATAAACGAGGATAGGTATTATTTGCCTGTTCAACAGAACATGATTTTACTTACCATTATCAAAATATTACATTTAAAATTAAGCCTGAGCCCTGAGCTTTTTGATGACGGAAAACATCGTCAGGAAACCTCCGAAGCGAGAAAACTCAATTTCAACTCAAGTAAAATGTGTTTTCAGTCGGTATCCTCGCAGTCTATATATACTTAGGTGGGTGAAAGAAAAAAAGAAAACAAATGTTAATAACACTTCATATTTATTTATTAAAAAAAAAGAACAAACCATACAATTTACAAATCAATGTGTAATTATAAAAAATAAAGTACTTAATGATAATCTACTTATTTGGTATAGTCAGCGTCAAAAGTCGCTCATCTGGTCGTAGAGCGAAAAGGTACAAAAGTGATGAGCGGCTTTTGACGCTGACCCTACAACATACATAATTATAATTTTACAATAACGTAAGTACTCAACGTATTTTATTTTATTAAACACATTCTAATTTTTTATTACCCATTGGGTGCCTACGAAATAAAATTACAGCTCGAGGAAAGGTCGCTTAGATAACTACTGTACTAGAAAATAGACTCATGTCCCCAAGATTTGGTTGAAATTTTGTCTGATAATATATGTCGTTTATCGTCTTTGTTAGATAAAGCAACTTTATTGACAGATTGAGTGAAGATCTCGTGCCTAATCGATTTAAATAATATGTGTTTTTTCCGAACTATTTTATCATTGAATAACACATCCCGATAATCATTTAATGTTAACTCTTGAACTGCTGGTTTTTTTATTCCTTTAGCCTTTTTGATAAGAGATTTATCACTTTTGATACAGTATAGTTTAGAACGTAACCCTATAAACTCGGTAATAAGTTCTCCTCCTAACTCATCTTTGAATAACCCAGGAATCTTCTTGTTACGTAAAGGTATTTGCAAATCATTTACAGGGTTATAATTGCTTGTGTCAAAAAAGTTTAAAAAAATATTTTTTAAATCGCTGTAAAAGTCTGCAGTTTCGATTTTGTAAATAAAACTGTCGGTATCAGTGTAGCACAGAGTAACTTGATCTTGGTAGTGTTTTTTTATTACCGTGTAGTGAAATTGGTACATATGACTTTTAGAAAGTTCTAATACAGAGAATCCTACGTAGATTGGTTTATCTAAAATTACTTTTTCAGGCTTCATTTGTACGACAACCAAATTTTCAGACAACACTGTTGCACTATGGAAATTCGGTTTGGCAATTAATTTGTTAGCACAAGTAAACTTTTTTGTTTTGTTTTGACGGTCGTGCCACTTATTTACTAATTTGACGTCAACTCGCCGCTCACTGTCTTCAAGAGTTTTCCCAAAAACTGAGTTATTCATTAATTTAAAAAGGTCTTGTTGGAAAGGAGTAGTAGCTTTTTTTCTCAGTTCTGTATTTAAATGAATATACTGTTTTAAGAATGGACTTTGACGAAACCTTATAACGCGATGGATTTTATCAAGAGTTAAGCCGTTGCGTAAACATGTTTTCAGATGGACGTAATGAATGACGTATTCGTATTTGTTATATAAATTTGGGATCAATTTGGTCGTTTTTCCTCCTGGAGGAATAAATTTTTGTGCGCAAAATGGATAGTCGTTATGGTTATGGTGTAAATTTTCCGGATATAGCAAGTCAACTTCCAGAATAAATCCAAATGGAGCATCATCTTCGACAGACAAAATATCTAGTTGGGCAATTTCATGATGATCTAGAAAACTAAAATTAGACATGGGCAACGATTGACACATACTGTAACCATATAAGTTATTGCAATCGATATATACTAAAAACGAGTCTGGTTTATTCATGTCATAAGTTTCCATGTACTTATTATTAGCCTGAGCATATCTGGTCGAACACATGCAAATACCACCTCTTATTCCTTTTTGTATGAGTCGAATTATTTCTAATTCGGATATCAATTCAAGCTTAACTCCGGTTTTTAATAACATAGCATCAAACGATAAGCTTGGAGCAGTTAAATAGAATGCCGGATCTAAATGATAATTTAACTTGCAAATGAACCGAAAGTTCTCAAAAATATCTGATAAAAGCAACACATCAGTTTTTAGGTAAAGATCAGTATATTCTCCCATATCTTTGATTTTAAATTCGGACCATACAGATTGCGCATGTGCGTAATCTGAATCGCTTATTTGTTCGTTGGAAAGAGAATCAAAAAACAAGTTCTGTGATGGAAGCTCGGTCTCTGTAAACTTATCCCAGCTCGACATATAATCGTAAGGATAAATACCTTTGCGAGTTAATAATTTATTTTTTTTAGTTTCAGGATAAAACTTGTTCAAGTGAATAAAATCATCTTTATGTAAACCATTCGCTAATTTTTCCAAGCTTGTTCCTAAAAATTTAAAAGAGTCTACAAATCGAATTTGTGCATACTTTTGATCTGAAATCCACAAAAACTTAGTGAACGAAATATAATTTTCTTTATTTTTTGGGATTACTTTCACAGGCCCTGAACATTTACTAAGTTCCTGTATAAACAAATGACAATCGTAACCTGCTAAGTTATGAAAGAAAACAGGGACCAATTTAGGAACGCGAAAGCGCAGATTGCAGTACTGGTGCGCGGCACCGCGATAACGGCCCGTTAGATGACAGTGATCTCTTACTTTGTCTGCAAACAATAAACCTTTACACATATGACAATTTTTGGCACGTTCATGAGCTAAAGAATCTTCTACAGTAAATATCATGGGAATTTCTTTTTCTAAAACGTTATGGATGTCTTTAATATGTCTATATAAATAATCTACGAATTTCTGAGCACAATCTGGCCCTCGGTATTGAACAAAACGATTAAGTTGCTCATCATAAGAGCAAATTATATGGTACGCGAAAGCGGCTGGTAAATGTATTTGTTTATTTGTAGTAAAACTACTGTCAGTGTTAGGTTCACAGTTCTGATAGGGTTTAAGGATTGTCTCAAAGTCAGCATACACGACAAATGGAACGTCTTGTTTTCGTTCAAAATGCTTAAATTCGAGATAGGTGCCTTTCTCCGGAAGTACCGTAGCAACCCCACTACAAACGTGACTATTGAAACCGTGTTCAGTTTGAAAAAATATCAGACAGTCTTCGCAGAAATAAAGCTTAGCATGATGTTTGGTAATCTGACCGCGAGCAAGACGCGGTAAATTAGTAATCAAAACATAATGCGACTTATTACCGCGTTCGATTAAAAGTAAATTGATTCGATGTTTCCTTTTATATTGCGATCTGTATAGAGGTCCTACAAGAGTTCGGTTGTTTTTTAAAGAATATACGTTAATACTGATATCAATATTGTGATGCTCAAACGTAATGATATCGGCTAAAGTGACAGGGAAACACATATTATCAAGTTTTAATACGTCTTTAAAATGAGGATAAGATGATAGACGCTCGCGATGGTTTTGACATGGGTAAAGAGCAGCAACAACACACCAGAGAAAACAATAATTATCATGATTTTGAATATTAATGCAAGCTTTTTTATTTTTTATTATCTTAGGTAAGTCTATGTAAGATGACGCTTTCAATGGTTCATACTTATTTATGTTAACTTCTAAATACAAATTAGATAAGAAAGTCCAACCAGAATCGCGCTCCTGAAATTCTTCGATTTTTTTCTGTATACTAATAATTATTGTGTTTAAAAGCTCTTCGAATTGATAATTTTGATGTATAGGAAAATTTTTCGTTGCAAAAGATTTCATTTCCTGCTTGTCATCTTTAAACAAAAGAAAATCGCCAAAATATTCGAAATTTACTTTGAGGGACACATGTTTTTTAAGCGAATTTTCCAAAATTTTTTGCATTTTAGGTTTTACTGTAATCAAAAATGATTCAGGTAAACAAGACTTCAGCTCATCAGTTGCCATTATTCTATAAGATGCTATGCGACCTTTAAAAGCAGACGAAATTTCAACAACCTCATCGTTTAAATTTACACCCGAATTTTTTCTATGCTTATTACTTCTAAGGTGCCCTACCCACTTCCTGCTTTCTACTGTAATTGAACACTGAGTGCAAAAGGGCATGTTTTATGTAGCGACTTTGCTTAAGCTGTAATCCTGGTTTTATATGTTAAATACACAATTTGATAGTTTCAATTTTAATCAAATAATAAAAAGAGACAACCTGCAGTATCCGTTAAAAGCAAAAATAAAAAGTACTAAATTAGTACTTACTTAGTATCGTTACAATAAATTTGACGTTAGCGTCCTTGAAAAGTACATTTATCTTTTTAACAAATTTTTGCTATGCCCTCCATTCAACAGTTTTATCATCGATTTGCGCCCTTAAAGTAATATCGTTAAAAGCGTTTAAATTATGGTTTCATAATAAATCGTTAACATTTATTAAAAACATTTATTAAAAATTACTTGATACACAATTTGATGTAGTTTAAATTTTATTCAAATAAGTAATAAAAAGAGACAACCTGCAGTATCTGTTAAAATCAAAAAAGTACCTACTAAATTAGTACTTAGTATCGTTAGAATAAAATTTGACGTTAGCGTCCTTGAAAAGTACATTTATCTTTTTAATAAATTTTTGCAATGCCTCCCATTCAACAGTTTCATCATCGATTTGCGCCTTTAGAGTAACGAGAGCCTTTTTCCAACGCTCCTGACGTAACTCACCGCGAATATCAGCAGTGTTGTACACCCGCAGCTCCAAGAAAAAGTCTCCGTTGAGGGTGCAAGCTCGTTTTGTTGACCCGTTCGGTACCCGGCTTATAATGGATGAATCAAGCGGATCAGTCTCAGCAGGCTTATGGTTAACAGCAACGTCTTCAGGAAATATTCCGAACACGTCAAACGGGTTTTTAGTTTCTTTTTTCTTGGGTGCAGCAGATCTGAAACATAACAGACATTAAACAATGAATAAGACAGTTGTACTTAGTTCGTCGAAATTCATTAAACAAATTACAAGAAAAATACCTTGGGGTTGACGGCTTTCTTTTTTGAGCAGGTTTTTTTATTTTTGGGATACTGACATCTGCAGCGGCAACGCTCTCCTCTGAATCAGATCTGAAATAAAAAATATGTTTTTATTACTCGACATTTAAAATAACCATATACATCGATAAAAAAAGAAAAAAAAATACCTTTTTTAAATGAAAAAAGTAGACAAACAATATTTAAGTAAATATGTACCCAGCTGACAAAATAAAAAACATGAAATATGAAAATAAATATAAAATGGCTACCTGTTTGGAGCTGAAGCTTTTCGTTTTTCAGCCGACCTTCCCACTTTTGACCGAACGGTTCCGCTGTTTGCAACAGTGATGGGTTCAAACTCGGAATCAGACCTGAAAGGAAATTAAAAATATTAATGCCTGTTGGAACCCTACAAACAATATGAACCAAATGTTTTAATTTCGTTAGGAAAGTAAAGCGTTAGGTACGTTGAAATACATACTTACATTTTAATCGATGTATAAAGCAAATAAACTTTACTAACGTAGAAACTCTGCACAGCTTAACCTCTGAGCTGAAGATGTAGAAGACTTGATGCACTGTGCACGTCACGTTCGAAATTGGAAAGGAACAAATTAGCCCCGCGCAAAAGTTTTAAACGAAATTATTTGCTGATTTTACTAAATGAACTAGGGCTGTCGCATTCCAAATCACAATTGTGTATTATGCTTATGTGCACATAACAGTTCTTTATTTTACATTATTTAATTCTCGACGCGATGGAAAGAGGAACGTTATGAATTTGTCTATCTGTCTGTTGGTAAATCTGCCTACTTCGTATTCCACATATGCATGTATTCAAGATACCAAAAAACTAATCGAGAGTGAGTTGTAAGCTTTTTTTAATTTACTTTTTTAATTTTTAATTTACTTATTTATTTTTTATTTATTTATTTCTCACCAGCTAAATTAAGGAATTACCTAAATATTAGTATTTCAGTAATTGTAGTAATCATTATTTCTTTTAAGAACATTTATATTCGCATTTAATAGAGGTACCCATTAATTGTAAATTTATCCATTGATCATTGTCAACCCTACACCTTTATAATATGAATATTATTTCGCAACCACGCTTCATACATGCACCGCATTTGTATGTCAGCAAAAAGACGCCGATCGCACTGTGTGTCACATTACAACTTGATAACGTTGCGCAATAAAATTGGCTAATACCTAATTGGTAACATTTTCATGCTCAGTTCTGTACGTTAAAATTATAACGGAAACTGGAAAAAAACCTCCTCAGATCGTTCAAATAGCCTCAGTATTAACCGACTTAATTACTAAGTTAATGGGTAAGGTTAGTAATTGGTTAGCTCACACAACCAAATATCATCTTACCTCACCTACTAAGACGAAGATTTAAACTTAGGTAAAAACGTGTTCTAACTGTAATGTTTGCTACTTTACATCGTAATTATAAATACACATACAATTGTTATTTCCTAATACGAAAACAAACATTGTCTTGTTACAGGTACAAACAGGTATAAACCTTTTTCAATTTGAACACAAAAATAAACAATTCCTATATTATTAACATTTATGATAAGATAACCTAACCAACTTAGAAAAGTCGAAAAACAATAGACATTTTCGCTTCAAAGGTCAATATCTTAAAAACGGTTGAACCGATTTTGATAAAACAAGTCTAAGAACCATTGTTAGAAAACCTGTTAAATGAAAAACCGCATTTAAATCGGCTCATTCATTTAGGAGCTATGGTACCACAGACAGACACACAAAAATCTAGGTACAAATTCTAGCGCACGATGTCAAAGTTTAACATAAGCGCTGTCTGTGGGTTAAGCACTGAACTAAGTAGGTGTAAGTAATGATTTAAGTAAGTACCTTTGATGTACTGGTTTCGTATAGAATACAAATGGTTTCGAATAATTTCGATAGATGTCATCACCGCCTACTCGTATGTCCATTTGCATGTTAAGAACAATAAACCTTAGCGAGCGCGCTCGCTACGTAATTTGATCGAGTACCTAACTTACACTACAATGTCTTCGAGTTGAAATGACTTAAGTACATAATCATGTATATCACTTTACAACTCGTTTCTGATCAAACTTTATATTCTAGTCAGCAAGACAATTTTTACGTCAACATGATAAAGTGATATAAGTTATTTAGAAAGTGTGATAAAGTATCGCGGTCTCACAGATGGAGTTGTTCTACATTAACATCAATTAAATCACACTATTTGACTTAGTTTTAGCGATACCAATTTAAAATCATATTTCGGTTTTCACTAGTGTAGTGAGTTACACATTTTTATGTTTTCGTAATTTAAATAATGTTTACTTAGTGCTTTATTCCAGCGTAAATTAGTTTAAACCTAACTCGCGCTAACGATGGTTTTGAGATTCGTTGATATAAATAAATCCGACATACAATTTGCCGTGTACGTAAAACGCGGTCATAGCGATACATCCGAAAACGGATGCCGGGAACTAACGCGTCCTGGGTGACCCGACCTTGTCTGTGGAGTCTGATCAGCTTTGCGGATGAGTTGTATACAAGCCTCGGTGGGAGGCATCCAAAACCACCACGCACACAAAAAGCGGTCATAGCGATACATCCGTAGGTGGATGCCGGGAACTAGACGCGTCCTGGGTGACCCGATCTTGTCTGTGGAGTCTGATCAGCTTCGCAGACAAGTTGTGCAAACACCTGAGTTAACCTGAGTCAAAGGCTGCGGCTTGAGACCGAGGAGCGCTCAGTGGCTTCGGCCTCGTGCATATCGGACTTGATCAACCCGGTGTGCATGGTGTACTTTTGCTTTTACTTTATCTAAGCTCAAACATTATTAAACATATCTATGTTAGGTTGTCAATTAGTTGAGACTTGAGTTGGACTGAAATTTAAATACATTGAATAAATTCCCGTCGGGTTGGCTTGTCGTTGAACCTCGAGTCAAAACTTCGCTCATTCGAACGAGAGGTGGATGCCCAATGCGATTTCAGGTGTAGGTTGAGCGTTATGATGAACGTGAATTCTGATAGGTTACTGTTAGGTTGGGTTCCGTTAGGTTTGAGTTGCTGTTGGGCTGATGTATTCGTTGCGTTGAACGAGAGGTGAAACAGAATGCCCAATGCGATTTCAGGTGTAGGTTGAGCGTTATGTTGAACGCAAATGCTGATAGGTCACTGTTAGGTTGGGTTCCGTTGGGTTTGAGTTGCTGTTGCGTTGAACGCGAGGTGAAACAGAATGTCCAATGCGATTTCAGGTGTAGGTTGAGCGTTATGTTGAACGCAAATGCTGATAGGTTACTGTTAGGTTGGTTACCGTTGGGTTTGGGTTGATTGTAGGTTGTGTGCAATTCATTGTATTATTGGGCTTCTGGATCACCACGAATGAGTGAGGGCGAAATTTTTCGCCCGATCGAATGAATGGTGGTCCAGAATGCCCAATAATATACTACTGATATTAATAATTATGGAATATTAATGGACGTAAGCTGTTGAAACACACACAAAACTCATTCACCACTGTCCTTGTCAGAGATATTATTACTCGAATTATTATTATCTTTTTCATACAGTCTTTGTACTTAAAAAATAAAGAGAAAAAACATACTTCTCAAAAGAAAATAGAATCCACTAAGGATTTTGACCGTTACGTGAAAATTATATTAAATTGTAATATTTTTTTAAATAACTGTAATACAAGCCTTTTGTCTTTATTTAAGCTAATAACCATTTAATGAGGTAGTCTATCGTCTCACTTGTTTCACTTACACTGTTCAATATAATTTTCACGTAACGATCAAAATACTTAGTGACCACTATTT